>ML796396.1:10357-24244 GCA_009831015.1 Picea engelmannii
TTTCCCTTAGAAATTTGGTGTCACTACATAAACTAGAAGTTCTATTTCTACTAGAAAATTTGGTGTATTTTGAAGTTGTTACAAGGAGTCTGGAGTCCCTCTTCCCCAATTGGGGGTTTACAGGGATTGATACTAATGGATGATCAGGTGGAGTATCCATAGGATGTGTAACATCCCCGTCCACCCAAGTCGGGCCATGCTACACTAGAAAATGCTCTGATGCCAATTTGTAACGTTCCCATACACCACCAACAGGTCGAGCAATGCTACCAATTTGTAATGTCCCCAGCCACCACCAACGGGTCAGGTAATTCTACCTAACGATTGTATCTTTCCTTCTCTTCTCTGATGCTCGAATACACACACACACACACACACACACACACACACACACACACACACATATAATGCAATTTTAACCAAACATAAACATTATGTTCATACATAGATTAACGCGTAAGTGACAATAACACATACAAATTAACAGTTGATTTACATTCTTCTATCACACAGCATAATGAAAAGATAACAGTAAGAGAATACATACAGTATTCATAGGAAAAACCCATAAATGTAACAACATATACACACAATACTCGTCATTAAAGCATGTACAAATACACAACATGTAAATAAACAAAGGATTGGTACTTATCTTTTAATTGAAGCACACCAATTTCGTGTATACCTTCCACGAAACTACCAGCCTTAGACCACATTGCTCATCACTCTCAGCAGTGGTTCACCCCCGAGCTAGGACTAAACTCCATCGGGAAAGGGATTCCTAGGCTAGGTAGGGACAACAAGAAGTTGCACAGTACAACAGGAAGGATTTCCTCCAAGGAACCACTTACTCCCACAACTCACAGACTTTCATTCCCCACATGCTTGTCCCACCCCAGGAGTGTACACCTTCACTGTCACAGAGTCCATCGGCTTCTACACCTCCCTTCCAGGGCTTCAACAATAGGTCGGATAAGGAATTCTCAGAGCTCTATAGCCGCTACTGGACTCCCTCCAGGAGAACTCACTTTCGCAGCACACTCTCTCATCTGGAGAGAGTTGCTCACAGGCCTGACAACCTGCTTCTTTTCTCCATGGGCCTAAAAACCCTCTTCTTCACTCCCACTCCTCAATGCACAGGCAAGGATGGAAACAACAACAACTGGAAGTGGGGAAACGATAATGACCAAGCAATACGCAGGCAACTCGCAGGCTACAGGTGTTGCAAGGGTACCAATTCATCTTGTAGCATAGGTTCAAGGTGGTTGAGGAATTCAAAAATGGCGGACACAATGATGAACTGCATGATTTCTTAGTGTATGCGTGAATGGGCCAAAACCATGGCCAGAAGGGAGAGAATGGTGAGCCTCGTCAGAATGGTGAGCATCGTCAGAATGGTGATTATCCCCCGAGACTGGTGAGAGTGCCCCCATAAAAATGCATGTGGTTTGGATGAAACTTGGCTCTCTAGGATCACGTTTCCCCCCCACTTGGAACTCATTCCCCTCCCTAAAGGAACTTAGGATAAATTAATATCCTCTTTACAAATTTTAGAATAATAATTATATATTATTATCTTGGGTTTAAGATCTTAAGATTATCCCTTTTCCTCAATCTCTTAGCCTCCTCCCTTGCCCAACCTAGTGGAGCTTAGTCCTCCATACTCTTTCTTCATGGTCGGTCTACACACATCAATGTTTTTATATTAATAATATGAATATTTACATGTACAAAAGAGGCTCCTAGCCTTTAACATCTAGGCTCTCCAGCCTAATAAGAACATAAGCTTCCTTTCTTATAACACTTGGATCACCAGCCTACAAAACATGTTACAATTCATGATTACAACCAGGGCTCGACCTTGGGATATTACAATCCCATCCCCTTATTTATGCACTATCCTCAGTGCATTATAGACCATCTACAATACAAAATTATTCAAAAAGATCCAAGCTTTTGTTGTTGGAACTTGTTAATCACCTAGTGTTCTTCTTTCAAGCACCAATTCTGGTATTCATGCTACAACTGGAAGTCATTTTCTCTACTCCATAGAGCTGCTTCAAGAATAATTCAACTCACTGTACCATTTGACACACCCTCCTTATGGCAGCTACCATGCCATAAGAATTTTTGAGTTGCCTCTTCCTTGTTGAAATAACCCTTCCAGGCTTAGGTATCCTTTCACTTCTACATAGTCCATCAACGATCCATCTTGCCAAGGATTTCACACATAAGAAGAGCGCCAACCCACTATCAGAGCCTATCACCAAGGTTCTCCATTAAAGGGCTTCAGTGTCTCTAACAATAGTTCTTCTTCCAACATTCCCACTTTAATCAATATCATCTCATCTACATCACACACATGCAGTTATCATGAGAGAACATAAAAGAATTCATTTAGGAACTCAAACTTAGTTCAAAGAAAATTCAAATTTTCCCCAAAACATGAAATTCTATTTCATAATTCTTCTTGGATGTTGTCATATTAGGAATGCTTCATCTTACATACAACCAACAAATTGCCAGTGTTTCATGTACATCATAATTCAATTGCAACATGTACAAAACCTTATGCATTCTTAGAATTGCCTACACCTAGAAATTCAATCACAACTACCAAACAATTTTATTAAATATAGAATGAATTAGTATTCTATGCATAAGCCTGTTCACAGTAATATCAATAAGTTCATTACTTCTTTTCTGAACAAGAAATTTTTTTGTAGTCAATGCTTACGTGACTACTTGACTTGAAAATTTCTTGTTGCAATGTCTAATAACTCCTGAAATGTCCTCAAACAACTCCTGAAATGTCTTCAACTTCATGAGTTAACAACATTTCAGTTGTTAGTAACAATTATTTCCATGCAATAATATATATGCATGTACTTACAAAACACATTCAACAAATGCATTAAGTAACCAATTCTATCACTCACTATGCATGAGTGCAATTCTCAATGCATATTTATTCAATGCACCTTGCATTGAATTACATACTACTCTTTATCTCAGTCATGTATCTCACCATCCATAAGTTGGAATTCTGGCCAATGTCTTGACACATTCCCCCCACACTTCCTATTGTCTTCCCAATTAATTGGATGCCTTCCTTTTCGAACCGAACACTACACCAAGAATATAATTTTGTGGTGTTAATTAGTGTTAGAAAAAAGGTTGCATTCCAAGTTTTATTTAAAGGTAGGAAGATTTTGGTACTTGTGTGGTTCATAACCTTTCCATATCCATACTTTTCCATATCCAACCATGTCCTGGTCTCATACATGACTAGTTTTACTGGCACTCATTCCTATAACAGGTTCTTATCTTTTATTTCTTTGGTTATTACCCCATAACCAAATTAACATGACATTCTACTATGTCAGTGTGTGCATTCAAAAGATAAAAGCTTTCATAAATATAGTAGACCTCTAGCCTTTACCACCTCTAGTGGTATCTTATTCATGTTAATGCATTCAAATAACACCATCTTGTGTATCATAAAAATTCAATCGGGGAAGATTCTTACCTAATTTCCCTTTGGAAATTATGAAACATAATTTCAAAAGAGAATACTTACTTGCATAATTGTCATTAACTGGATTTGATGTTCCCTGATTAACTGATGATAGTAGAATATTTCATGCTTCTTTTATCAAACTTATAACCAACACTTCAACCTTCTGTTGCTTCATTCCATATTCAGAAACAACATCAACAACACGAGCAACATGAAATAATTCTTTCCTTTGGTTGTCCCAACCAACCATAACATACTTGCTACCACAAAAATTGCAGCAACTTCCTTCTCCATGTACAACTTTTCCTTGTTGATCCAGGAAGTCTTCAATTCTTCCTGGATTCCTGAATCTTCTTGTGCTCTCATTGTAGTCCTTGTACATGATTATTTATGTCTTTATCACTTTCTAGCCAATCACTCTTGGTTGCCTTCATATTTCTAGTCACATACTAAGATGATATTAACCTTGAACTTTGTTTTATTCATTGGATCCTTCTATCCCAACTCATACTTGGATGAATTATAATTCCAAGCATGTTGTCTTATAGACTTTGGATCTTCAATATCCAGTTACTCTTCGGGACTGAACTTCTTCAGCCCTTTCCTGATTGAATACCTTAGTACTTGAGGTTTCTTGTACTCTCCTCTTCTCTTTTCCAACTAGCCTCAAACTTGACTTGCCTATCCAATCTCTAGCATATTGTAAGGATGCACATATGCCTCCTTTGTTGGTTGCATAGAATTAACTGAAAGTACTACTTTTACGTTACCATCATATCTTCAAGTGATACCTCCAACCTCTTGGGTTTTCACTCATGACTCTATGTCACTTAAGATAGATTCTTGTCATGCACCATCTCCTCTGCATTCAAAACCATGCATAGAACCATTTTCTTCTACCTGGTTCCTTATTGATTTCTCTTTAGAAATCATTTCACTTTTAAATTATTCTTGACTTGATATCTCCATGCTGCTATGGAAATACCTTCAACACCTTTGGAGTGTTTTCATGCATTCTTACTAGCTTGATGTATACCTCGTGATTTCTTCTTCCATTATCTTAGGATGTTCATGGTCTTGACTCCATCCAGGAGTCTTTCCTTGTCTACTTTGCATACGTGCAACCACATATTATGTTGATATTAATTTTCAGCATTCCATTATTATTTGGATTCCTCTGACCCAACTCCTGCATGAGAGAATTATATTTCCGGTCATGTTCTCTGAGTAACCTTGGATAGTTAACACCATTTTTTTCTTGAAGAAATTTGATTTAGCCTTTCCATGACTGATCCTATCAGCGCTTGTATTATCTAGATGAATTATTGCTTTCACCTATTTGACCCATTTGATTTTTCAAACTGACATGCATATTCAACTTATGTCATGCCATATTTGATGACCTTCATGACATGCTCCCACTGCGCATTCTGATAACAATAATGGAGGTGCTATATCTAAACTATAGGATTGCTCCTTGGATATATTGCCACTTTATCCACGCATACATTCCATCCTTTTTTATCAAAATACTATCATTCCAATATATATATATATATATATATATATATATATATATATATATATAGATATATCGATCTGTATATATTAGGTATTCCCACTATGTACTTCTTTATCTTAGCATTCTTTAGTCTTGACCTTGTTCCTCTTGTGGAGTATTCTTTGATGTATCGTTATGTCCTCGAGTTCCTCTGTTCCTTCTTGATATCAGTTCCAAACTCTTTTATATTCCATAAAATCTTCCTTATTCCCATGCTTTGCATCTCCATATGAACTTATGGTTCATGTATTATCATGTATTGTAGATGGATTACTCCACCTATCATTCACATTTGATGTGCAAAGATTTTCACCTGGACTGTCTTCCCAAAAAACGAATTTCATTCAGGGTTTCCATGCTGCTTATTGAACCCAACATCTGATCCAATGAATTCTTAAAGATCTCAAATGTAAAAATGAAGGGTTTTCTCTAATGCACTCCTTGTGCACCTGATCTCTTTTCTCAGAGATAATGTCTCTTAGATAATTTATGAACCCTATCATAAAGTTCTAAGGTTTTTTGTACCTCTTCTGATGCAATTCTGAACCAGACGAACTCCATGGATTCCATCCTAGCCCATTTTTTTCCTTCTTTAACACAGTTTTTGAGCACTAGCCCCTTTTCTTCAGCCCTCAAATTTCATGTGATCATGGTTGTGACCAAGTTATAATAGTCGAGCGCTTATCCGGGGCCTTGAAAATTAGGGGCTCTGGAGGTTCGGAAGTTTCCCTTTCCGCACATCACAAACATAACAGAACATTAAAATGGTGAACCCACGGAGGACGGTGGGTCTATGGTCAACATTTTTTTGTTCAGATCTACAGTGGATAGGAGCTCCAAGATTCCAGGCTTCGACAGTTTCCAAATCAAATCACAACAAATCTCCTGGAGTGCCGACTTGGATAACTCGCAAAGTTGGGTGGATCAACGGTCCATGGCTTCTGAGCATCCAACGACTGATATTTACTATGGAACTCCAAGCTTCGGGGATTTGGAGCTTTGGGGCTCAAGGACATCAGAGCTTCAGGGCTCCGGGACTTCGGAGGATTTCACATTTACACTCCCCAAAACTCCCAAACTATGAATATTTGAATACTTCTACATCACCCTCGATGATGTCATCACGTCATGTCACTCCGATGCTACGGGACTTCAAGGTTTTCTTCCTCCCACTCATTCATGAACCATTTCTTCCAGAGTGTCAAGTCTTCGGACTACCGCATCTGCTTCCGTGTGTCCTCCATGATCAATGGTAGAGGTAGACTCTGGCCTTCGAGCCTTAGGGAGTCTTCACACTTGAACACAATTCCTCCAGAGTGCCAAGTTCTCCAGACTTCAAGATCTGGCGCCACGCATCCACTGTAACCATCGATCAATATATACTCTGGCCTTTGGGCCTTCATAGATTTTCATACTTTAACAATTCTTGAGCAATTCTAGCTTATTTGTGCAACCATCAGGGGCCCCACCAACCATGATCGAGAGGAGTGCCACGTGGAGGAATACTAGAAGAGCACACGTGGCCCAATCAGGCGGGTGACACGTGTCACATTCTAACTTGCATAATCAATCCTAGAAAGGTACATATCTCACCAACACATGGAATGCATCCCATGTGTCCACTTCATCCTAGGTGATGTTAGCAACCACGTCAATTCGAGACTTCGGGACTTCGGGCTTCGGAAGATTTTACACTTTCATTCCTCAAATCTCCCGAACTCTGAACTCCCAAAATTCTTTACCTTTTGGGGTCCACATAGGACAACTATCAACAATTAAGGTGGCCACATGTGGCATGTCTAGGAAGGGTCCACATCACCCCAGGTGATGTCATCATGTGACGCCACTTCGAGACTTCAGGCTTCAGGACTTCGGGATATTCCACACTAGCTCACTCCAATTCTCTCGAACATCAAAATCTGAATAAGCTGATATTATAACATGCATCTCCTTTAATGAATGGTCTGGATGAAATATGAACATCGGTACTTCAAGATTTTTCACTCTATTCACACCTTGTTTCTCCCAAACGTCGAATTCTCGAACAAACCAATCTACCGAAACGTGTCCCTTTCAACGAACGCTCTGGATTAACTCTGAGCTTTGGGACTTTGGGAGTTTTCTCCTCAGCACACTTTGTTTCTCCCGAACATCTAATTCTCGAACAAGCTGATCTGTTGACATGTGTCCCTTTTGATGAACGTCCTGGATTAACTCCAGACTTTGGGACTTCAAAAGTTTTCTCCTTAGCACACTCTGTTTCTCTAGAATGTCGAATTCCCGAACAAGTCAATCTGTTGACACGTGTCTCTTTTGACGAATGGTCCGGATTAACTCTGGAATTCAAGACTTTGGAAGTTCTCACTCTATCACACTCCATTTCTCCCAAAGTGTCGAACTTTGGAACTGTTGTGAGATCTATGGATCACAATAAATTGCGCGTAGATCTGATGGCTGAGATTTTTTATTCACCGTTGCGCCTTAGCTATTTCTCTTGAATCGATATAAGGACTATGCTTTTTATTCAACCGATCCAACAGTCAAGAACTTTTCACCTGATCTACTGTGTAGATCCACTACGAGACTTCGAAACTTTGGGCTTCGACCCATTTTTCTCTCTAACACATAAACTTCGTCGAAGTCACGAAGTCCGAAGGACTTGGAGGTTAAATCTCATGCACCTTTTTCCAGATCTGGAAGCTAGAAAATGTTGTCCTTTCCCCTACACAGATCTTACAACCCAACTTCAAACCTTGTGGTACCAAACCCATGGTTACCGCAGTCTCTTTTCTCTGTTGTCTTTCTTGAACCACTATACCTCCTAAGCTTCCAAACACGGCCAAGGTGTTCCTTTGGCACTATGGGATGCTCTGAAATTCAAATTTGTCCCTCTCAACAACAATTTGCTTTGATATTTTGATTCCATAACTACTTATATGACCCAATTCAGGCTCAGTGTTGAAAACTGGGCTCTAAACTTCAACTTTGTCCATTTCGACAACAATTCCTTTCTGAAACCTTTTCTTCAACTTCCACTTTCCTGGTCCATCAAGGCTCAATGTTGAAACCTTGGCTCTGATACCATTTTGTAACATCCTCGACCACCATTAACAGACCAGGCAACACTACCAATTTGTAATGTCCCCAGCCACCACCAATGGGTCGGACAACGCTACCTAATGACTATATCTTTGCTTCTCTACTATGATGCTCGAATATACATGTATATATATATAATGCAATTTTAGTGAAACATAAACATTTTTTTCATACATAGATTAATGCAGAAGAGACAATAACACATACAAATTCATAGTTTATTTACATTCTGCTATCACACAACATAATGCAAAGATAATAGTAAAAACATACATACAATATTCACAGGAAAAACCCATAAATGTAACAACATATACAAGCAATACTCATCATTATAGCATGTACAAATACACAACATGTAAATCAACAGAGGATTAGTACTTATATTTTAATTGAAGTACATCAACTACATGCATACCTTCCATGAACCTCCCATCCTTAGACCATGATGTTCATCACTCTCAGCAGTGGGTCACCCCCGAGCTGGGACTAAACTCCACTGGGCAAAGGATTCCTAGGCTAGGCAGGGACAACAGGAAGGATTTTCTCCAAGGAGACACTTACGCCCACAACTCATAGACTCTCATTCCCCACATCCCTGTCCCACCCCATGACTGTACACCTTCACTGTCACACAATCCATCGGCTGCTACACCTCCCTTCCAGGTCTTCAACAACATGATGAATCAAGAATTCCCAGAGCTCGGTAGTCGCTACTGGACTCCTTCTAGGAGAAATCACTTCCCCAGCACACTGTCTCACCTAGAGAGATTTTCTCATAGGCCTGACAACCTGATTCTTCTGTTCACGAGCCTAACAAACCGCTTCTTCACTCCCCCTCCTCAATGCACGAGAATGGATGGAAACAACAACAACTAGACGTGGGGAAACCGTACTAACTGAGCAATACGCAGGCAATCCACAGGTTACAGGTGTTGCAAGGGTATCAATTCATCTTGTAGAAGATGTTCAGGGTGGTTGAGGAATTCAACAATGGTGGACACAATGATTAATTTTGTGCTTTCTCAGTGTATGTGTGAATGGGGAAAAACCATGGCTAGAAGGGAGAGAATGGTGAGCCTCGCCAGAATGGTGAGAATCCCCCGAGACTGATGAAGGCTCCCCCATAAAACTGCATGCATATTGGGTGATACTTGGATCTCCAAGAGCATGTTTCCCCCCCACTTGGAACTCTTTCCCCTCCCTAAAGGAAATTAGGATAAATCAATATCCTCTTTACAGTTTTTAGAATAATAATTATATATTATTCTCTTGGGTTGAAGCTCTTAAGATTATCCCTTTTCCTTAATCTCTTAGCCTCCTCCCTTGCCCAACCTAGTGGAGCTTAGTCCCCCATACTCTTTCTTCATGGTCGGTCTACACGCAATGATGTTTTTATATTAATAATATGAATATTTACATGTACAAAACAGGTTCCTCGCCTTTCACATCTAGGCTCTCTAGCCTAATAAGCACATAAGCTTCCTTGCTTATAACACTTGTCCCACCAACTTACAAAACATGTTACAATTCATGATTACAACCGGGGCTCGACCTTGGGATATTATAGGATGGAATAAAGAGAAAATAAAAAATAAAAGCTCTTGGGGATGGGACTCTTGTTTAGGAGTTGAAGTGGCGCATCCAGATCTGGAATGCAACTTTACTTTACTAAATATTTATGGTCTTTACCAAGATGGAGTCCTTTTTTGGGAGACTCTTGCTAGAATATCTTTCTTCAAAAAATATAATCTAATTCTAGGGGGAGATCTAAACTTCTCTCTTGGGGCAACAAAAGTCTAGTGTCCAAGAACCAAAATTGATCCCTTGACCGATATTTTTCAACACCTCTTTTCAGAAGTTGGCATTTCAGATTTAGCCACGGTCAAGATTAATGCAGCTTGGAGAAACAAAATAATAGGGGAATAACGAATTTCAAAAAGACTAGACAGGTTTTTGGTAGAAGATTCCCTTTTATCCCAACAATTTCATTTTTGACAGTGGATAGGGATTGGGGGAGACTCTGATCACTCCCCGATTTTTCTTTAAATCTCAGTTGGTTTGGCTAAACCCTCTAGCTCTTTTAAATATAATGTGAGCTGGGAATCGAAGGAAATCTTTCAAAACCTGGTTAAAGACTCTTGGGTTCAATCGGTGGGGGAAGGAGAAATAGTTGCAGGAGTTCATTTTGCAAACAACCTTAAAAGAATTAAAGAAGAGGTCATCAAATGGGAAAAAGAAAAGGACATAGATCAAAGGGACTTCAAAGAAATTAAGGAATATCTCCAAGCTTTCCATGACTCAAAAGGGGAAGGTTTTTCATATTCCGAATGAAAGGAAGCATATCAGGAACTTGAGAAGAAAAAAAGGAAAATCCACAGGGATCAATAGGAACTCTGTAGAAAAAAAAGCAGAGCAACGTGGTTAAACAATGGGGATGAAAAAAAAAATCATGCTTTTGCAAATGGATGAAAGGTCAGAAACACCATATGGAGTCTTCAAGACCCCTTGGGGCATGAGGTTTCTTCTTTTCAAGATCTATCCAAGTTGGGGAAGACACATTTCCAGAACCTGTTCAAGGAGTCAAGTAGAACAAATCTAGTGGAGATAGTGAAAATTGCTCTATACTTCCCTAGATTTGTGGGAGAGGAAGACAACCTAAAACTGATGGAAGAAGTAACTGAAGATGAGTTAAATGCATTTATCTCTAGTTTCCAGAAATTCAAAATCCCATGCCTGGATGGTTGGACTGTGGAGTTCTATTTGGAATTTTTTGACATCATCAAGAAATATTTTCTTGTTGCGGTTGAAGAGGTCCACAGAAATGGCCATATCCATGATCCATTAAATTCCACCTTCATTCCCTTATTTCGAAGGTTGAAAATACTAAACATCTTGATTATTTCAGGCTAATCTCTCTATGTAATTGTGTATACAAAATAGTGGAAAAGGTAATTACACGCAGAATAAAAAAGGTCGTATTTGTCTCAGTCTCCAAAGAGAAATTTAGGTTCATGGAAGGGCGTCAAATTCATGAAGCCATAGGAGAGGCTCAATAAGGATTTCACTCCATCAAGATAAAGAAGTTGAAAGGGGTGGTTCTAAAGATCAAACTATCAAAAGAATTTGACAGAGTCAATTGGGTCTATCTTCGAATGCTTTTAACTCATCTGGGGTTTGACATAGGCTTCATTATATGGGTGATGAGTTTCATTTCATCTGCATCTTTTGCATTTTTAACTAATGAATCAACTTTCCCTTTCTTTTGAGTAGAGAGAGGATTGATGCAGGGTTGCCCTTTATCACCCCTACTTTTTCTACTAGTGGTTGAAGGGTTTAGCAAGGCTATTGCCATGGAAAAATCAAACAAAAAATTTGTAGGTATTGCAATATCCTCTGCTCTAAGAATTTCTCACCTTCTTTTTGTAGATGATGTAATTGTCTTTTGCAATGGATCGAGAAGGGAAGCATGGGTGCTATATGATATTTTAACTCTATTTAGTAAACCTACATGAATGATGGTAAATGAAGGAAAGTATATGATCATATACAAGCATATGGAAGATGAAGAGTTGGAGGCTTGCAAGGTTTTTTTCCCCTTTACTACAAAAGGGCTTGATGAAGGAATAAAATATTTAGGTTTTCAACTAAATCCTAATTTCTACAGAAAAGTGGATTGGATGTGGTTGATAGAAAAAATGGAAAAACGGCTTCATTCTTGGAGCCTTAAATGGTTATCTAGGGAAGGAAGGTTAGTCCTTGTCAAATCGGTCTTAGAAGCAATTCCAGTCTTTTGGATGTCTCTAGCATGGATTCCGAAAGGCATATTGGAAAAAAATAGGAGAATTTGCTCAAAATTCCTTTGGAAGGGGAATCATGACAAATCAGTGATCCCCTCGGTTAAATGGTCTGTGATTTCCATTCCTAAAGGCTTAAGAGGATGAGGAATGAAGAAATTTTTTATCTTCTCAAAAGCATTGGGAGAAAAATCAACTTGGAGGCTAATATCCACAGAATCTAGTCTCTGGACTCAGGTGGTCACCTGGAAATATATTCGTTCGTCATCTTTGTTGGATTGGCTAAGAAACCCTGTCAAAAAACTATCTACAACTTCTATTATCTGGAAAGCACTTGTGTCTTCCTATGATTTCATAGGAGACAGTTTGGCATGGAGAGTAGGGAGGGGATTTACCATTATTACATTGGTTTGGATCCTTGGCCTGGAATTAGGGGTTCCCACATTCTTCCAGCAAATCTAATCCAAAGTCTCCATGACAAAGGATTCCACCATTTGAACCAAATTGGGGATTCAGATCTTACATCGATTTTGTCACAGGAAGGGAAATTGCTTCATCAATTGAGAATAGAATCTGGGGAAATTGAGCAGTGGGATAGTTACATAATAGCTCTAAAAAAGGCAGACATAAGATTAGTTGATAGAGAGGATGAATTGATATGGGTTGCAGACCCATTTGACACATATTCCCCAAAGGTAGGATACATTCATTTAAATATGGATATCCTCCAAAGGGAGCCGACCTGGTGGTGGAAGGAATGTGGAAGATTAATTGTCCCCCAAAATCAAAACTATTCATGTGGTGCCTATTAGCGAAAAGAGTCCCAATTTGGGACCTCTTGCAGAAAAGAAAATTTGAAGGCCCTGGTAGATGCCCTCTATGTAAGGTGTCAAAAGAGACTCATGAACACCTCTTCCTACTCTATCGTTTCTTCAAAGTGATATGGCATGACCTATCTCAAACAAAAGGAAGGGTTATCTCATGGGAAGGTGTTCAAACAGAGGAATCCTGGAGGTCGTGGTGCACAAACCCATGACACAATATTTTGAAAGCTCTCCCTCCGATAGTATGTTGGGGCATTTGTTTAGCAAGAATCTCCAAAATTTTCAGGAATCAAGATATCCTAGGTGAATTAATAGAAGCCCCGGCCTTAGCTATCTTAGATCACTATCCTCGGGAAAAGGAAAGTCAGAAAAAAAGAAAAGTGAGAGAAGAAAGAGTGGATAGCCACAGGCCATGGGCCTTTTTCGATGGAGCATCCCAGAATAGGAACCATATTTGTGGGGGGGGTGCACTTTTACACATTTCCAACAACGTGAGATTTAATATTAAAATAGGTTTTGGCTCGAGATCCAACAATTATGCAAAACCGATGACCTTGAAACTTCTATTACTCTTCGCCAAAGAAAACAAGTCACTTCTCTTCAGATCTTTGGGGATTCCCAAGTAGTAGTCAGATGGGTACAAAACCATGCCAAATGTCAAAATATTTTGTTGAGACCCATTCTTGAGGAGGTGCAAAACATTTTGAACACTTTTAATGATTTTGAAATTCATCGTGTGTACAACGAAAGGAACGAAGAGGCAGATGAACTCTCCAAAGGACTCAGCTTGGCTCCTGGGAAGTGGATGATCAAAGAAAAAGATAGTGTCACTTTTATGAGTTCTACCATCGACTTTTTATGAATCCCCCTCTCCACTAGGACTCTTGGCTTTTTCTGTGGGTTTTTTTTGCAAAGACTACACTTTTTGGCGCTCTTTGACAGGACACATTTTGACCAGGATATATGCCCTGTCTCTGATATAGGGACCTCTGTGGATCATGTTTTTATGCTATGCGAAAAATGGAAGATATGTAATTTCTTTCTTTATTAAAACAAAATAATGTTTTTTTACTAGGATATATA
>ML796396.1:24373-44518 GCA_009831015.1 Picea engelmannii
TTATACCTTCATACAAAAACAATTACAGATCAAAAGAATTCACTCATCATAACACCCCAACTAAATTGTTTATGGTTGATAAACTTTATAGTTGAGAAAATGAATAAATTAGAAGATGATAAGATATACTACGGGGTTGAACAACTCCTACCTTCATATATATATATATGTGGTTCCGTAGGTGATATCCTCACGGAGCCAAAGGCAGGTTACGAATATCCTCACGAATCTGAAGGTCGGTTAATCGAATCGAGAGGTAAGTAACGTGTCCTTATAAATAGTACAATTCATTACAAGAATGCACAGGTTTTTCCTTGCCTGTGGTACTCCAAATTTAACATCACTGAATAATAAACTTGCTACCCAACCACCCCAATTGCATTTTCTAACTAATTAGAAAATATATTTAGTAAAGTATCTTTATTCAATAAGAAATGATGTAATTAGTATATGTCTTAGTGTGTGAGGAGTTGCATTTTTTAATTAATTAAGAGATCTAACATTTTTTTTTAAATTACATTAATAAGTGTAACATATTTTATAATTTGAGGTGAAAGTAAAAATATCTTCAAACTAAATTAAAAATATAGTAGGTCAAATGTTCAAATCCGAAGGGGGGTTGGGTATGGGGTCTTCTGTCCAACAAAACTAGATTATTATTATTATTATTATTTATTAGGTACAATAAATAAAGACTTTTGAATCATATAATATTTTGAAAATATAGATTTAAATGATGATGATGATGATGATGATTAATGCCCACTAAGACCGAATTGATTTATCGGACCTTAAGAGGGGAAGTGATTACTTATGATTCTTTAGAATTTTGTTTCTGTACTCGAAAAACATTAAGAAAAGCTTTCCAAAATCACCATGAAATGTGTTAATTATATACTTATTGTATATATGAATATATGAATATTATTAATTTGATTGCTACTAGTTGTGTAAAAAAATACATTTTACAATTAATACTAAAAAATTTAAAATAAGCAACTATTAAAATTTTCATCTTAATTTTCTTTTTTTAATTAATAATTTTTAAATAAATAATATATTATGAGATAGTTATAATAAAAAAAAATTAAATATTTTTCAAAATATCATTTTTATATTTAAACAAAATGAAAATATCAAAATTATTCTAGTTTTAGTAACATAAATATCATTTTTATATTTAAACAAAATGAAAATATCAAAATTATTCTAGTTTTAGTAACATGAAAATTTTAGAAAATAATATAGTTATGAAACTTTATAATTACATTACATATATATTTTTTTGTTTGTTAGTTTGGTCAAAATTACTAGATGATGGAACCCTGAACCACATTAACCCTTAACATAGTTTAGGTTTTGAAAATGTGACTCAACATCACTCTCAATTTCTTTTATTTCTTAATTGAAAAAAATTTAACATTAATTTAATAATCAATTTTGTTATAAAAATTTAAATATTAATTAATTTATTATTTCCTATTAATTTTATTATTATTTAACTTATTTTATATATATATACACTTTAGACTCTTATATCATAAAAAAAAGGGGGCTCATTAAACATTCCTTTGCACACTTTACGAATCGTCTTCTCTTGATATGGGAGGAAACCATGATTAGTCTACCATGTGGAGAGATTAGATTCTCATCCTTCTCTTTCAGATAATCTTAAAGGAAAAATTACGTACTAAGGAAGATATCTTCATTTGTTGTTGGGAATTTATTCATAACTTCTTATATTAATTTAAATTATTTTTTATTTTTATATTAATTTAAATTATTTTGTATTTTTATATTTTATAAAAATTAAAAAAATTTAATATTTTTTAAATACATTATAAAGAATAATGTTTTTATGAATTATAAATTTTATATTAATAATAAATTATTATAATTCTAATAAATATAAATAATGATGATTTTTTAAAATTATATATATATATATATATATATATATATAATTATATATTAATAAAAAATTTATAAATAAATGTTTTAATAAATAGAAATGATTATGATTTTTTTAAAATAATTTTTTTTATAATTTTAGATAAATAATTGATAAGTAATTAAATAAAACATGTATATATATTAAAAAATAAATATAAATATTCAAATGATAATAAAATCAATTTATAAAATTAATATTTTATATAATAAATATAAATAGTTAAATATGTGAATAAGAATATTTTTATTTTATTTTATTTTTTTAAGTTGGAAAGCATAAATCATTTAGATATCCCTAGCTAGGAAAATCTTGACATGAAATGAAATATACTTCAAAGAGGAGCAAAATAGGCTAGAATATGCACTTTATGGTCTTTCAAACAATATAGTCTTACGTATGATAATTCCCTTCAGCATATGGATAGATAGAAAGCCAAAAACATTGGAAGGAAAGGAATCTCCATCATTTAAGTAATCATAAATAATATATATATATATATATATATATATATATATATATATATATATGGAAATTACATAAGTAGTAAAATTCAAAAGGCCAAGAAAGATAAAGATAGGAGAATTGAAGGTAGACAATTCTAGACCTTGGGATTTATTCAATGATTGGGTGCCAAGGAAGATCAAGAAAATGAAAGGGTGATTTTTTTTCAAAATCTAATAAAATTTATTTAAGAGTAGAATTAAAGGAGTAACCAATAGCATTCATATGCGGAAGGACTTTTCAATATCGTTGATATTGGCTAAGGAGAAAGGTATTAATGTAATGGTAGATTCTAATAACTAAGATGTAGAATATTACTCTGGATGCCTTTAGTTTATCAAGTGAAATTAAAATCATTAAAATCATTGTTAGAATTTTTCTCTTTGAATTGTTTTTCTCTCATCTGAATCTCTCATCTAAGCATAGAAACATACACTCATCTAAACAAAACATAGAAGCAAACACTCATTTAAACAAAACATAGAAGCAGACACTCATTCAAAAGAATAAAAGCATACACTCATTCAAAAGATAAGGGTAATAGGATATCAATTAACAAGAAATGGAGTAATATCCCTCCTTTCTTTGAGATCCTTATAAACATGATTATCATTGATTTTTGCAAAATTTTGTATGCTAGTTATGACCATTATGTGATCATACTTTGATGTATATGTTGTTGAAGGGGAAACAAAGCATATACTTTGATGTATATGTTGTTGAAGGGGAAACAAAGCATATACTTTGATGTATATGTTGTTGAAGGGGAAACAAAGCATTGTTTATAATTTAAGATATAAACTTTTAATAACATGTAGTAGTGAGAAATATATGTGGGAATTTTATTATTTTGAGTTTTGGCATAAATTTCAATAATAATGAGAAAGATATTTGGGAATTTTATTATTTTGAGTTTAGTTTGGCATAAATTTCACAACATGGTTAGGAATGTAATATTTTTCAAACTTTGAAATATAAGATTATTATTTTTTTCCAAAGAAAAAAAAATTGTCAAAAAGCATCTACATTACTTTATTAAATTTTAAGCATGTTTATAAAAGCATCTACATTGTTTGATAATTTTCCTACTCTTTTTTGTTGGTTGAAATATTTAAAATTTGCATCAATAAATATTCTATATAATTATCAATTAAAATAATTAACAACAACAACAACACCAATCAATTTTTAAGGCCACAATTACCTATCACTATAGAGGTGTACATACACTACCCACTCTAGATTTAAACATGTGATTTCTGATGAGGAAACACATATTCTTAACCATTAGTCTCACTCAAGATATTCTCATTCTCTTAGGTTATATTGAATTTTCATAGTCCACATAAACATCAAATCCTATTGAATATATATTCTCCTAGTTTAGAAACGCAATACTAATAATTATGGAATTCTTCTCAAAATGTTAAGCCAAAGGCCTGACAAAAATGTAATTCCACATCTAACAATAATTTGATTACCAAAGGAATATCTAATATTGCATCAACCATGTTGTTTTCATTAACAATTATATGTATAAGATAAAACTAGTTTAATTTAGTTAATTATTTAACCAACACAACCACATTATAGGGGTTCATATATTTCATTTGGATCACATTAAAAGTGTTTGATATAATCAAATTTGTGTTAGTAGTATTTTTCATATTTGTATTAACCTAATAATATAGATATTCTTGGTGACATCCCTCACCTACAATGCCACCACCTTAGCCAATATTTTGTAAGAAACACTCAGTAGATTTATAGGTTTCCATCCCCCAATGGTGTCCTAGGCAACATTTTTCAGAATGAGCTTAATCAACCCCTAACTAATGGAATCCATTAAACATATCAAGCTAAACGTCTGTAACACTAGGTGATTGAATTCATCTCCAGTAGTATCCAACATAGCCTTGTAGAACTCACAAGGTAGTCCATCAATCCCTAGAGATTTAGCATTCTACAAAGAGCTAAGAGATGCAAAAGGTCCATCCTTCATGAAATCCATGTACACCATGTGTGACATTGCCCTATAATAAGTGTTCTCAATAAAAACAACCACCTCAAAGTAATAAGGAGAAAAAATGCTATAAAAATTATCACCAAACATACATCGAATCTCAAAGGGATCTTCCTCAAGTGAATCATCATATCTATGAAGACCAACCACTTTTTCAACTACCACTTTCTTCTTTGAAAAGTCAACGAAGAACTTGGAGCCCACATTTCCTTCTTGAATCCACTATAACTTGGCATAGACCATCTCTCCTCTAACAATGTAATATTCCTCCCTATACATCACTAACTCCAAACATGTTGCATAATATTGAAGGATAATGTTATGTAGATATTCCTCAAGGAAGATACAAACCTCCTCCAAATTCTACCTAGCCTAAAAAATCTCCTGTATATGATTGCAAGCAATCATATAGCCCTAATAATGCATGAATTTGAAAATCCTTTGAATGACCACCTCCTACCATAATATCCAACCTCTACCCTTAGAAGGATGTGGAACAAGGTTTCAAACATAATGAGACTAAGCACAGAAATTAGGCAAATCCAAAAGAGAAACATTCAACTTGTACAAAGTAGATGGATTTAAATCAATCGCATAACCCACATAAATGGAAGTATGAATGGGAAAATTATATAATCAAGTGTTCTCCATCAATAAATAAACTAGTTGAATCCTCCTATGAAAGGAAATACTATCCCAAGAGCCATACACATATCAAGTCTCACCTGCACCCTCTCCTTCCCATGAGAAAAAAAATGGACCAAGTGAACCGTCTGATCCAGATTTATGAGCGGAACGAAATGAGTAACAGATTGAATACCATAACACAGAGATATGAAGAATTACATCATATGTCCAGTGAACAATAACTTCTATTGAATAAATAAAATAGGCTGAAACTATAAAACTACAAAAATGAAACAACTTGCTCGAATGGTGGTAGCTATCTATGAGAAGAGATGTGGCTGCTACATGCATCTGTATTAGAATAATGATTACAATGAGGCTCTAGAGGAATTATTAACATTACCCATGAATTCCAAAACCCTAGACATCCAAAAACCTAATCCTAGGAGATGAAACGCCAAAAGTTATGTGGGTCCTGATGGGTAAGTTGGTACCTCAACTTCCTGGGGTCGTAGCTTTTGCATACGACCTCCATTTTAGGTACGTGATAGCCCATTGGAAAGGTCTTTTCAAGAACTACAAATTATGTCATCAAACTTTGACTTTGTCTACAATTTGATTGTGTCAAGCCAGAAAAACATTTTTTAGGGCCCCAAAATGACCCTGGAAGTACAGAAAGATGTAGTGACATGAAAAATTCCAAAATAAGCCAGTTGGATTAGGTGGGTGGCCACCAATCGCCACTTGGAAGATGTGTAAGTATTTAGACAGCCCCGGAAGTGTAGAACCCACAATTACAAAGAAGTACAAAAGAACATATTGAACTAAAAACTGTTAAGAGGAGCCAATTGGAATAGGTGGGTGGCCACCAATATCCGCATGGATTAGTCCTCCCCCCTTAGGAAGAAATGGTCTCCATTGTGTTGATTTCCCCCATCAGGTGAGGAAATGTCTGCTGAATTTGGCGCTAGGTGAGCCACTTGCCTTGGTGTAGGATCTTCCCTACCTTGAGCTCTATTGGTGTCAACAGTTTTGTGATCTCTAAGGTGTCAAACAATGGTGGAAAATATGGTCGAACAAGGTCCACATTGAACACTGGGTGAAATCCAAGGAAGGGTAGAGTGTTGAGCTCAAAATAATTGCTACCCATAGCCTTGGTGATAGTGTAAGGCCCATAGAGAAGTAGGAGGAGCTTTTGATGGGGCCCTGTAAGGCTCTCTTTCTAAAAATGTAACTAGACCTTGTCTCCCACTTGAAACTAGTGCAGTGTTGAATGTTGATCATGGAGTTCCTTTTACTTCGCATTAGCTTTCTACAAAATATCATAGGCTTATTGGCAGATGTGCTAAATCCACTCAATAAATCTGGTAGCTTTGTCAGCCTTAGACTGAATATGGGAAGATTCTTCCTATGTGGTTGCAAGAGGTAGTGCAACATCCATGGGACCGAAGGGTTGGAATCCCAACCCCACCTTAGATGGGCTATGGTCGGTGGAGCTATGGAGATACTTGTTGTAGTTTTGTTGAACATAGGGAAGACTCTCATCCCATGTATGTGGATGATTAGAGTTGTACATGCACAGGATTTTCACAATCATCTAATTGACGACCTCCGTTTGGCCATAGTTTTGGGGGTGGAAAGTAGTGAATTTAGTGATCTTGGTGTCCAACAGTTACCAGAGACTCAACCAAAATTGTTGAGGAACCTATTATCTTGACCTGAGGTGATGGTCTATTGTATCCCAAAATGTACCCACACTCGTTCGAAGAATAACTTGGAAGTATATTTCGTTGTGATTCTCTTCTTGCAGGCTGTGATAATGGCCATCTTCGAAAATCGATCAACCACCACAAATACACAATCATTGTCATGCTTGTTGGACGGAAGGAAAAACATGTAATCCATCAAGATGGATTCCCAAGGCATATCGAGAGTAGGAATAGGGGTGTATAATCCTTGATTCTTGATGGTTGGCTTGGCAATGCAACAGGAAGTGCAAGATTTGATATACTTGGTGACCTTTTGTCAAAATTTTGGCCAATAAAAATGTTTATGTAGAATGGCCACAATTTTCTCCATGCTAAAATGTCCTGCCATTCGACTATAGTGAGCTTCCCAAATTAGCTTGGCACTCTCGCTTATGGGAAAACAAAGGTGGCCCAGATGGCATAACAGTCCATCCTGGATGTGAAAATTAGTGACATTCACTCATGTATTGTAATATCCCTCGGTAGTGCCCTAGTTTTATTTATGAATTATAAACATGTTTTGTAATCTGGTGAGCCAAGTGTATATAAGATGGTGGGATTATGTGTTTATTAGGCTGGAGAGCCTAGATGCTTAAGGCCATGAGACTAATTTTGTATATGTAATCATGTAGATCATTAATAAAATATAAAACATCATTGTGTGCAGTCCGACCACGAAGAAAGAGTGATGGGGGACTAAGCTTCCAAAAGGTTGGGTAAGGGAGGAGGCTAAGTGTTTGGGCCTAGGGGCTAAGATAGGGGGGGGCTAAGCTAGGGGGATAATATTTTATTATTATTCCTAAGGACTAAGGTGGAAAATTGATGAATGTTGTTCTAAGTTCCTGGAAAAAGGATGTATGCTAAGTGGAATGCATGCAGCTCCAGGAAGACAAGTGTCGACCTGGGTGCATGAAGTTAAAGCGAATGAGTTGAGCTGATTTGGGGGTTCGTCTGGGCCCTTCAGCCATCCACTATCGAAACCTGTGAGCTGGTCATCTCCCTCTGCATCCTTTTTTCTTCCCACGCCTCCTGAATAAGAGGAAACCCGTGGACTGATCCACGCCTCTAGAGAAGTCCGAGAACCCATACTCATCTGAGCGTGTTGTTTGATAACTATTGGTTGTTGCAGCCACGCAATTCCTTGACTGAGTGTATCTTGTTGAGAATCCGACACATCCTGTAATCTCCTGAGATTTTCTATGTCTAGTGGTTGACGCAGTCTAAACCCGAAATAGGGATGATTGACCTCTGCATTGTTTCCTAGTCACGCACCTCTGAAAACCTAGAATCTTGAAGCCAACCTGTGTGAGTTGTGTACCCAGCCTATCTTATTTTGTAGAGTCGAGTCCACACTAAACCATATTTGGGTTGTTTCCATCAGTTTCCTAAGTTGTGTTGTGTCTTGGTGTTCGACTGTTACCGTTTTAGGGTGTCCATAATCGTTTTCCTATTGTTGTTGCTATCACCCATGAGTAAACCACGCAGCCACGCAATTCCTTGACTGAGTGTATCTTGTTGAGAATTCGACGCATCCTGTAATCTCTTGATATTTTCTATGTCTAGTGGTTGACGCAGTCTAAACTCGAAATAGGGATGATTGACCTCTGCATTGTTTCCTAGTCACGCACCTCTGAAAACCTAGAATCTTGAAGCCAACCTGTGTGAGTTGTGTACCCAGCCTATCTTATTTTGTAGAGTCGAGTCCACACTAAACCATATTTGGGTTGTTTCCATCAGTTTCCTAAGCTGTGTTGTGTCTTGGTGTTCGACTGTTACCGTTTTAGGGTGTCCATAATCATTTTCCTATTGTTGTTGCTATCACCCATGAGTAAACCGAATGTTGTTGTTGTTGTTGTTGTTGTTACCCTATTAAAGGTTAAGTAAAGCGTCTGAGTAGTGGCATAGCCCAGCCTGGTGGATGGCTGGGGATGCTACAAATTGTTATCAGAGATGAGTAGTGGCATTGCTTGGGCTGTTGGTGGCCGGGGATGTTACAAATTGGTATCAGAGACAAGGATTTCAACATTGAGCCTAGATGGGCCATGTTAGTGGAAAGTGAAGAAATTTTTTTGAAATAATTGTTGTCGAAGTAGACAAAATTTGAGTTCAGATATAAGGTTTTAACGTCGAACCTAGATGGGCAAGATAAGTGGTCTTTGGACCTGAAGTTTCAAGTGGAAATTGTGTCTGGAGGAACCATTTTTGGACCTCAGAAACGCTCCTGAGTGCCAATATGTTACCTTGGTCGTGTTAAGAATCTCAGGAGGATTAGCGGTATCGTAAAACCACGACATAAGTGGTGTTGGACCGCAAAGTAATGTGTGAACTGGTGAAGTAATGAATAATTTTCAATTGTTTCTCTTCTTTGAGTTTTCGAATGCAAGCAATGCACATTTCCCGCAAGGAGTGCATTGACATAGGTAAGTTAACCTCAGAGAAGCTCAAGAGAGATATCGTTGAACCTTCATCAGCAGAAGTGCAATAAGTGCACAAGAAGAACTTTGTGTTGATTTCAGAGAGAGATAGAGTCACTGAGAACTTTGTAGGGCTATGCCGGGTGGGCATCGAGCGATTGCAAGTGTGCATAGAGAGAAATATTTGTCGAGTTCAAGGAGAAGAGTATCAAAAGAAGATACTCACAGAGATGTTGAAAAATCTGTAGAAAATGCTCAGCAAGGTGTTCTTTGAGCAGAAGGTTGTCAGGAGGGCACAAAGTTTTCTTTTGAAAGGAAACATAAGGTCCGAGACCCTTAGGAGACTGAGTAAATAGAAAATCTCAGAAGAGATAATGCGAGGAGTGCATAGGAGTCAAAATTATTCCAAGTCCCAAAGCTCAAGAGGGATAGTGTTAGCAGAGATGCAACTGAGACCCAAGATAGTCTGGTTCGCAGGAGAAATTTCAAAGGCCGAAACCTTTGAATATCCAAAAACTCTTCCAAGTCAGAAGGAGTCAAAATCTCAAGAGGAGGAGTGAAAGCATTCATCAGATTTGTTGTGGGGAGGATCCTAGAACATTATATCTGTGTCTAGGAAAGAAAAGGAGAGCGTTGAGGAGGAACAGATCCCATCCGTTGGATCTGAGCACGAAGGAACAACCACTGTCAGATCCAAAGGTAGGTGCAAGAGAATTAGCCTTTGTGTACATGGGAAAACTGATTCACTGAATTCTCGAAGTAATTAGGGACCGCCCATCGTCAAGGCTAATAGGTGGAAAAAGATCCATAAATATGGAGTGAACCACTTCAAAATTTTGTGGTTAGGGAAGATACGAAAGCACTGAATACCTGAAGGCCAAAGAATATCCAGGTCATCAGTTGTCGAGAGATGTGCGTCTAAAGATCTAAGACTTTGGAGAAAGTCACTTCGGGAATTGCAAGTGTGGAGCATGATGAATTCCCGAAGTCTCGAAGTCCCAAAGGTGAAGTAAATCACAATTGTTTATTGTGGAGGACAAGTGGAGAGAGATCAAGAAGTTTAGGGGCAGAAACCTCTAAAAGGAAGTCGGCAGGAACAAAGAATATATGGACCATTGGATCCAGAAGAATGCATGGAAGAAATCAGTGTATTTCGGGTGAAAGCACTTCGGGAGAACGTGAAGCACGAAAGTTTGAAATCGTCAAAGCCTTAATAGTCGAAGCAGCTAGGAGCCATTGATTTGGGCTGGACAGGTGTCACCAGATTGCGAATTTTGGATAATCGTACTCCAGGTTTTTTGTGAAGTTATGTTTTAGGATGTCCTGAAGTGCCAAATCTCGAAACATCTAAAGGTCATTGATCTAAAGGAAGGAACTTGGAGCATTGATCTGCAAGAGACATGTGGAAGAAAAAGACTCACTCCGTTGGACAACTGTTGATCTGAAAGGGGACGCGTGGCACCAGATCTGGAACTTTGGGTATGGAGCACTCCAAAGGAAATCAAAGGGTGAAAGCACCAAAGTCCTGAAGGAGATCTCAATCGTTGATCGAGGAGGAGGTTGAAGGACCCTTGATTTGGTCTTGGTCGGAAAGACCTGAAGTTCCGAAGTAATCGAGGACTGTTGATCTCAAATCAACAAGGACCGTTTATCTTTTCAGCAGTATCTCCAAAAGTTCTGAAACTCTGAAGTCTCAGAACTTAGACGCCTGAGGTTCCATAGTGAGTGTCATCCATTGGATGCTGGGTAGACGTGGACTGTTGATCCACTCTACTTCACGAGTTTGGTAATCTATAACTCTGATAGATTGTTGAGTTGTATTTGAAAATTTTCTAAGCCAAAGGCTCAAGTAAGAACCTATTGATCTAGCACTTGGTCACGACCCATAGTCACGTGGGTTGGGGACTAAGAGAAAGGGACTAGTCCCTAAAAATTGTGTTAAAGAAGGGAAAAAAGGGGTTAGGAAGAAATCCCATGGGTTTCTTCTGGTTCGAACCTACATCAGGAAGGTATTGATGACCTGGGAACCTTATGATAGGGTCCAACAAAGATATAAGAGCCATTAGCTTAGAGAAAAGAGATTGTTGCATAAGAAATGCATTAGAGAAGAAGGATAGGGAAAATTATTTATTCTACATCTGAGATTTTTCATAAGTCATGGGATCAGATGTTGGGTTCAATAAGAAGCATGGAAACCCCAAATGGGATTCTTGTTTGGGGAAGACAGTCCAGGTGACAATCTTTGCACATCAAATGTGAATGTTAGGTGGAGAAATCCATCTGCAATACATGATAATGCATGAACCATAAGTTTGTATGGAGACGCAAAGAATGGGAATAAGGAAGGAAGGTTTTAGGGAATTATAATTCGTTCATGCAGAAGATGAATTAGAGGAATCCAAATAATAATGGAATGCTGGAAATTAATAATCATCATAATATGTGATAAAAATTATGCAAAGTAGACAAGGAAAAAATTTTGGATGGAGTCAAGTCCATGACCATCCTAAGATAATGGAAGAATAAATCATGAGATAGATGTCTAGCTAGCAAAAGAGAAGCGAAGAGTACAAGAAAACCTCAAGAACTAAAGTATTCCATCAGGAAAGGGATGAACGAGTTCAGTCTTGAAGAGTAACTGGATGTTGAAGAATCCAAAGTCTATAAAACAACTTGGTGTGGAATTTGATTCATCCAAGTACAAGATTGGGATAGTTGGACCCAGGAAATTAACGAAAGATGAAGGTTAATATCATCTTAGTTTGGGACTATAAATGCAAAGGTAGCCAAGAGTGATTTGGCTAGAAAGTGCTCAGGACAAAAATAGTCATGTATAGTGACTACAATGAGAGCACAAGAAGATTCAAGAATCCGGGAAGAATTGAAGACTTCTGGGATTAGCAAGGAAAATTTTCACATGGAAAAGAAGTTGCTACAATTTTTGTGGCAACAAGTATGTTATGGCTTGATTGGGTCAGCCAGAGGAAAGAATGCTTGCATGTTTGCAAGTGTTGTTGATGATGTTGCTACATAAGGGGAGAAGCAACAAAAAGTTGAAGTGTTGGTTATAGGTTTGATAAAAAAAAGCATGAAAGCTTATACTTCCATCATACATTCAGGTAGTATAAAATTTATTAATGGCAGACATGCAGGTATGAGTTTTATTACTCTTTTTGCATAAGTGTTGAAAAGAAATTTAGGTAAGAATTTCCTTAGCCATAATTATTATATAAAATCACATGATTATATTATTGAGTGCATACCAATGGATGTGGTAAAGGCTAGAGGCCTGTATTAATTCAAATCTTTTTTATCTTCTGAATGCACACACTGACATAGTAGAATGTCATGTTAATTTGGTTATGGGGTGATAACCAAAGAATTAAAGGATAAGAACTTGTTATAGGAATGCATTCTAGTAAGCTAGTCATGTATGAGACCAGGACATGGTTGGATATGGAAAGGTACAGAGATGGAAAGGTTATGAGCCACACATGTACTAAAATCTTCCTACTTTTAAATGAAACTTGGGCTGCAACCATTTTGCTAACACCAATGAACACCACATAATTATATTCTTGGTGTAGTGTTCGGGTCGAGGAGGAAGGCATCCAATTATTTGGAAAGACAATAGGAAGTGTGTGGAGAATGTGTCAACACATTGGCCAGAATTCCAACTCATGGATGGTGAGATACAATACTGAGATAAAGAGAATTATGTAATTCAGTGCAAGGTGCACTGAATAAGTATGCATGGAGAAGTCCACTCATGCATAGTAAGTGATAGAATTGTATACTAAATGCACTGATTGAATATGTTTGTAAGTACATGCGTATATATTATTGTATATATTATTGGATGTAAATAATTGTTATTAACAGTTGAAATGTTGTTAACTCGAGAAGTTGAGGACATTTTAGGGAGGTGTTAGATATTGCAACAAAAAATTTGCAAGTCAAGTAGTCACATGAGCATTGACTACAGAAAATATTCTTGTTCAGAAAAAAAAAAATAATGAACTTACTGTTATTAATTATGAACATGCACAGACATAGAATGAAGAGTCATTCTATTTTATTAAATTGTTTGGTAATTATGATTGAATTTCTAGATACAGACAATCCTAAGTTCACTGCATATGGTTCTATACATATTGCAATTGAATTATGATGTACAAGAAATACTGACAATTTGTTGGTTGTATTGAATATGAAGCATTAAAGAAAAAATGGTATGCAGTTTGGTGCCTATGGAAAACCACAAGGATGGTTGCATTCATAATATGGCAACAAACAAGATGAATTATGAAATAGAATTTCATGTTTTGGGGGAAACGTTGAATTTCCTTTTCAACTAATTGGAGTTCCTAAATGAATTATTTTATGTTTTCTCATGATAACTGCATGTGGGTGATGCAAATGAGATGATGTTGATTAAACTGGAATGTTGAATACAAAGAGTAGCTTGGGGAAGATGTCGATTGGAGACCTCTGAGGGCAGTTGGAACTCCTCGAGCTACATTTATCTAAGACTTTCGGTCCGGCCTGTTGTTGAAGCCCAAGGAAATAGAGGTGTAAGAGCCGACGGACTATGTGACAGTGAAGGTGCACACTCCTGGGGTGGGATAGGCATGTGGGGAATGAGAGACCGTTGGTTCGAGTGTTGCTGAGGTTTGGTTGGTTGGAGTTATGATGAGGTTTGGTACCTTGGCCTAGACCATGTTGACGTGGAAGGTCTTCTCAATCAAAATATAAGTACCATTCTCTATTTAGTGTATCTTGTATACAGGTGTTGGCGGGCGAAATTGACCGTCCGTCAACTGGGAGAGTGGAACCGGTCCGGGGTTGTCTAAATAACCCAATCCGTTTGGAATGGACCATCCTGAAGAGTTTAACGGCTCCGTTGGCCGCTCTAAGGTCTTTCAAGAAAACCAAAGAGAGAATTGATCTGAGCTAAGTAATCTAAAAGAAACTAAAACTAATTAACTAAAACTGATAAAACAAATTAAATAAAAGAAATTAACTAAAAACTAACTAATACATTAATCTAATTAAAAAAAACTACTAATTAAACTAAAACTAAATACAACTATTCTAACTATTATATACAATCCACTAATTACTATTATAATAACTCAAATCAACTATCTAATTATCAGCTGTAATATTACTTATTCACAAATGTACATTATAAACAATCTACATATTTAATTAAAACCTTCAAAACTCATGTGTTTTCTGCCCTAAGACAACCAAGAATCTCTTATTGATTTTTATATTTTATGAAAAAGAAATAATCATTACTGAAATTAAATGATCTAATATATTTACTGAAATTAAACAATCTAATATAAATCTAATTACGATTATATATGAATTAAACTACTTGATGAAAACAGTAAACAACAAACTAATTGACCTAGAAACGCTCCAAGTCTGCCCTGTGTATGATAACTTCTAAGCTGGTCGGAGGAGGAAATTTGCACCGGTTAGTCCATAAGATTCTCGAAAACGATAGGCTTTGCTGCTTCTTGAAGTGTTTTACAGGACAAACAAGACATAAAAGAAAATCATAACAATCTTATGATTATAAATTCCTGCAACAAGAGAAACCTGTTATGCAAAGACTTATATATAACAATTCAATTCATGAAGAAGATAAACCTATCATTCACAAACTGAATTAACAATTGTTATGTCTTTTATCTATTTGGAAGAGACAAGATATGGATAACAGTAATAAAATTATATCATTTTCATTTGATTTAGATAGCTAAAGTAGTCATAAACCATAAACAAAGTGATATACAAAACATGAAACAAAATGTTGATATATTGAGAAGCTAAAGCTATGAAAAAACATCAATTCTGCTCCAGTCTGTATTAGAACTCCATGTCCTTGTTCTCCCATGAATGAGGATGATGATTATTACAAAAATCATAAGTATATATAGGTTTCTTCACAAGGTAAAACTTCCTTGTGATAATATCAAATTGTTTTACATAATCTGGGAGATATCCCAAAATCAACTAAACTAAGAAACTAAAATGCAAATGAAATATTTGAAATATCCCCTAACTATTCATCATATCTATTGCCAATTCGAATTTACCTACATTAGAACACAAATATCAAATTAGAAATATATTTCATTAAGAAAACAATAAAAAATTGATTCTACAGACTTAGCTACAGAATCATCTGATTCTGTAGCTAGTCAAAAATAGCATACAGGACCATATAGAAATCAAATGAAATCAAATCCAATCATATTTTAATAATCATCAAAAAACGAATTACTAATTATTCAATTGAAATTATCATTCAAATTAAACAATATCAAAATGAATGCAATCGAAACAGAGTAAAGAATGCTCTATTTTCAGTTACCATAAAACATGGTCAAATCTTGACAGGCCTGTTTCGTATCAAACAAAATTAAGCAGTGAATCAAATCGTATAAGATTCGATGTAATCGTAATCAATAAAACCATAATCGAACAGAATCGTAATCATATAAGATATGATATGCCACAACATAATTATAATCGATATAATTGAACACAAAATAGATTTGTTACAGCTGTAACAATATACATAAAGTTCATGTTGTTTCAATCAAATATGGAAAGACAGTTACAATGTGAGTGTTTACACAGTCTACAGACAGGATCACATAGTGATCGTAACCATTGACAAGAGTAATAATCATAGACCGAGTAGCAATCAGAGCAGATCGTAACTGAGTTAAAAATAGAAACAAGTCGTTATTCTGGGCATGATCGTCTTTGTTCTTAAGTTAAATTTAAACAGTATATTCGTTGTAATATGAATTGAGTTGATAACACGGTCAAACAGAAAAATGCAAACCGAATAGTTGGATACATCAGTTATGACCCACATCGATTCGCAACTTGGTTACACCTTAACAGAATGGTACTCAAATTGGTCAATAGTCATAAAATCACAACAGTTAACCATAATTGCTAACCGCATCATCTGGTATATTACCAATTCGAAATGTGAATTCGACTGTGTTTGGGATTGAAATACCAGAAATGGCCTGTGTTTAGAAAAGATTTCAACAACTTTAATCAATGACAGAGTATCCAATTCAAACTAAATTACAACAATCAAATCCAATCACGATCAAATCAAATCAGAACTAAATCTAATTAAAACTTTAACGATAACGAAAATTGATTTATCAAAACAAAATTATATACAACAGTGCATGCTTGTGTGACAGAGAAAATCCACGATATACATAGAGTTTATGAATATGTCATATAAATGGGTGAATGTCATACCAGCGAGGTTGCCTGGGCTATGCCAATTTCGAATTGACGATTGTTGTAGCCGACTCGACATTCTTGAATAGAATTGAACCTGTTGTTCGTTGTCTCTTGTCAGTGGGTTGCACCTTCGCTTTATGACTGGTGAGTTTTGCCACTTGATCCTCCAGAGCATGAATTCTGGATTGCAACATCGACACATCTAGGTAGTACCTTTCCAACCATAAGCCACACTGATCGCATGGTGGAACAGCTGGTTGAGCAGGAGAGGGTTTCGACGAGTCACCGAGGGTTCCATGAGGCATTTCAATGCCTGGAAAATTGGGATCATCCCGTAAACAAGGTGGTAGGTTTTTGACAAATTCGTATGAAGGTTTGTCACACAGACCTTCTGAATAGGGATATTCGCTTGCTAGGTAGCGTTCAACCTCTGAGTCAGAATCTTCGCTGACCATGATAGGCTCAGGATTAACAGGAATTTTGGGTTTATTTCTTGCCATGCGAGAGATTAATCGAGCATTTTTCTCACCTTTATAATTCGCACCAGCTTTAGCTTTAGGCTTTTTGGCTACGGGTTTAGCAATTTCGACCTGTTTGGTCACAGACATGGGCAAGTTCATAGGTGAGTCGGGTAGAGGTTTGGGTACCATAACGTTGTAAGGCACAGGGGGGATAGGCTTTCTTTCACTCACCACAGGTTTATCAACCTGTGGTGGGTTTGAGTCCTCAAAGCTATTCCGACTCAGAAAATCACTCCAACAGTCATGGCGTAACCCCAACTCATAAACCATAAGCATTTTAATTAACCCAAAATGGAAAAGGCTGGTATCGGCCTGGTTGTGTTTATACCTTTTAGCCATCTTAAACAGACTCTTATGCAGGTAGTGAGGCATATTAAGCTCATAGCCTATAAAAACCATCAATAGACGAAGGTGAAACAAGAAAATGAACCCATACCTGCCCTCGCAAGTAATGAATTGCTTGGTTATCATTAGCAGGTCATGCCAACGTTGCTTTAGCATATTTGTGGGCAATTCTTTTTCATAGGAGTTCACCATCCGAGATCAGAAGAACAATGTCCATGGGACATCTTTCACTTTGCAATTTTTCGACCACTTTTGTCCAGTAGCAGGCAGACTGGTAGCCAAACTAAGAAATTGCTCATCAATTTCCAGTTGCACATCCCCAACCTTGGCTCAGCAGCCATCGAAGGTTAATGCAAATTGTCGATCCACGCTAGGGTTATAACCATCGAATCTTCGTATGAACGGGAGCCATCCGAATTCCTCCAGGTCACTATAAGCGCCATCGAACATTAGTAATGCTTGGCAACCATTGGGCTCGACCCTTACGACTGGAGCCATGGCTTGTGTACATAGTAGCGTTTGAATTGAACAATACAATACACAGGGGCAGAAATCATTATGGCTAACAACTTCAAGCACGCAGAGGGGAAATAATCAATGTATGTGTGCGAAGGTGGTGGGATTATCACCGCCATGCAAAACATTAATGGTTGAGTACAGTGTTGTTCCATCAATAATCATAATGTTTAAAACACATTAATCGGCCAACACAAAGGTTTAAATGGTGGATAGTGATACCAAGGCACCATTGTATCATTTGAAATCAAACTCAATCAATATAGAATCAAACCCAAAGTTAATACGTGCCATTGTAATAATTCAAAACATTAAATCAAAACCAAAATTTCAACCAATGCGTGATTTCATAACTTCAAACCATTGTCATTCAACATGAAATCGAAACTCATATAGTGACCATGCATTTGTCACATAATATATAATCAAAGTTTATAAAACATTGTGTCAAGAGATTTCATAAAATCGATAAGCCAAGAGCTTATAATAGTCAAGATCATATCATATAGAAACGAGATTAACCATGACCCCTATATAATCAAGTATGATTCATAGATTATCATGCTCAATGCCTCATCAATTAAATAAATAAAACCAAATTGCGCAATCAAAGCGAAAGTAGGTAAATGGACATAGTTTGAAAATTATTTCAGCCACTTAATAGCAAACCAAAGGTAAGTGCCTTTGAAAAAATCATGACAGTCCAAAAAGATGGAGGAGTTTTCATGCTTTCAGTCGTGAAAATTGAATCGAAACCAATTGCAATTGTCGCATGAAATAAAAAGAATGTCTTCTTGCAAAATGCGATGATGACTTGACATTCAGGAGACAAAAGGTGTAGGAAGCTTATATGGCAATTTAAAAAATTGAATTGGCTACCAACAACAGGTTATAATGTTATTAGAATTGCCTGTATATACATAAATATACATTGCATATATGCTTGCATTACCTGTATCCATGAATGTACATAATGTGTTTCATGTTTCATTGCTTAATAAATATATACCTGATGCTAATCATGTTATTGATTGGAATGTGATTCAGGTGGAGCAAGAAGGCATCTTGCAAGTGCATCCGGTGCACATATTGGACTAGAAGAGAAAACAACTCTGAAATCGATCCATAGGACTTGTAAGGGTCTAGTGGACCTGCTATGGTCCTGAGGATGCGGCATGGGAGCATGAGGATGTTGTGCAGTCATAATAACCGCATCTTTTTGAAGATTTTTGAAATCTTGTTGATGTTGTGTAAAGAGTTACACCGAGGACAATGCAAAAATAAGGGGAGGGTATTGTAATATCCCCCGATAGTGCCCCAGTTTTATTTATGAATTGTAAACTTGTTTTGTAGGTTGGTGAGCCAAGTGTATATAAGTTGGTGGGATTATGTGTTTATTAGGCCGAAGAGCCTATATGCTTAAGGCCATGAGCTTGATTTTGTATATGTAATCATGTAGATCATTAATAAAATATAAAACATCGTTGCATGCAGTACGACCACGAAGAAAGAGTGATGGGTTATAAGCTTCCACAAGGCTGGGTAAGGGACGAGGCTAAGTGTTTGGGCCTAGGGGCTAATCTAGGGGGGGGCTAAGCTAGGGGGATAATATTTTATTATTATTCCTAAACACTAAGGTGGACAATTGATGAATGTTGTCCTAAGTTCCTGGAAAAGGGACGTATGCTAAGTGGGGGGAATGCATCTCCAGGAAGACAAGTGTCGACCTGGGCGCATGCAGTTAAAGCGGATGAGTTGAACCGAGTTGGGGGTTCGTCCGGGCCATTCGACCATCTGCTTTCGGAACCCAAGAGCTAGTCATCGCCCTCTACATCTTTTTTTCTTCCCATGCCTCCTGAATCAGGGGAAACCCGTGCACTAATCCGTGCCTCAGGAGAATTTCTGTAATGTCCCCACTTTGGGACATCATCACAGGGCAAAGATTTATGATGACCAGAGTAGCCAGATGGATGCTAGAGAGAGTATAGGGGTATTTGAGAGGCATTGTGGGGTCCATATTGCATTGATGATCATATTCCATTATTATGAGCCATTCTGCATAGGTTGGCTTTGGTTTTGTTGCATTCCGACGATTTCCATGATTTTGACTATTTTGAGTTATAAGTCAATGGAATTCACTGAAGAGGTCATTTTGGGCACATTACTTGGAGGAACCTCTCAGTGTAATAGCTCATTGGAA
>ML796396.1:53539-82395 GCA_009831015.1 Picea engelmannii
TAAAATTGTAATTATATTTAATTAAAAATCAGTTTTGTCAATTTCAAATTGCAATTTTCTTTTTTGAATTTCAATATTCTTCAAATCATCAACATTTCAAATTAAATATTGAAATCATAAATATTAATAAAGTTATCAATATTTAAAATTCTTTAATTTACATATTCCAATAAAAAAAAGTTTTATAACTAATGAAATTATAATATAATTATTTTATGAATAAAATTTTGTTTTATTTTTCATTTTTATAGGATTTTTTTTTTTTTAAATATTAATTTAAAAGAAAGATTACAATAAAATTATTCCTTCACTTTCACTTTCATTTTCACTTTGAAATATATCCCTTTCCTTTAATTCGATCCCTGCATGGTAACCTACTCAATTATATTACAAAACTTTAAAGTTGGTTCCCTGTGTGGGAACCAACTCAAGTATAATATAAAAGCTCACTTTCACTTTCATTTTCACTTTGAAATATAACCCTTTCCTTTAATTCGATCCCTACATGGTAACCTACTCAATTATATTACAAAACTTTAAAGTTGGTTCCCTGTATGGGAACCAACTCAAGTATATGGGAGCGTAAAAAAGCATATTGTGCTTCTAGTAGTTGTTCAAGTATAATACAAAAGCTCACTTTCACTTTCATTTTGAAATATAACCCTTTCCTTTAATTCGATCCCTGCATGGTAACCTACTCAATTATATTACTTTAAAGTTGGTTCCCTGTATGGGAACCAACTCAAGTATATGGGAGCGTACAAAAGCATATTGTGCTTCTGGTAGTTGTTCAAGTATAATACAAAAGCCTATTATGCTTTTGTTTTCATGTAGTAGTTGTTCAAGTATAGTACAAAAGCATATTCTTCTTTTGTTTGGGTCATGTAGTAGTTGTTGCACCTGTATGTTATGCACACCTTGAATATAGCATTTGAATTCGAACCGAACTGATAGAGAGAGATTGCAACTTGCCATCTGCTCAATTCAAATAAACTGCCAGCGAGATAAGCTAGTATTCGATTCTAAACGGGAACCTGCTCTGCTCTGCTCTTCATTCGGATTGCTGATCAAATGGCAAAGCGCCTAGGCTTGCTGTTGTGGTGGTCATGTAGCTTGCTATTATTTCCAGTGGATGGTGCTCTTAGCGTTTCAGAAGAAGAATGTTTAGTGCATTGTTCAGAAGATGACTATTACTATTCTGGGACTTATCATCCAGGGCCTGTCACTGCCATGGAAGTTGATATACTAAACTTTGCCCTCAACTTGGAGTATCTGGAGGGTGAATACTTCAATGGTGCTTTATACGGGGAGGGGCTAGACAAGTTTGACCCTAGTCTCTCAGGCGGAGGTCCTCCACCGATTGGCGTTGAGTTAGCAAATCTCGACGCTGCAACACGAGACATTGTCCAGCAATTCGGCTTGCAGGAAGTCGGCCATGTTAGGTGATCTCATACGTCCATTCGAATCTGATCAATAATAATCCATTAAGATAGATTTGTCCTTGTAAATTATGCAATCATTCTTTCTTTCGGTTTATAGTTCTTCCACTGTATGGTAATGGTGCTGAGCGTTGATATCTAATACAGGATCATTCGCGAGACTATCAAAGAAGCGATTCCGCGACCTCAGCTAGATCTCAGAGTGGAAGTATGGGCGAAATTCTTCGAGGAAGCCTTAGGATATCGCCCAATTCCCCCCTTCAATCCTTACGCCAATTCTGCTAACTTTGTTCTCTCCGTGTATTTCCTTCCTTACATGGGTCTTACAGGTTACGTCGGGGCGAATCCAAATTTGACCTCACCCACTGCAAAACGAGTAAACTCTCAGCATTGTCACCTATTGATATAATTATAGAACCCTTGAAACGACCCGTTATTTGATAGAATATAGCCGTTTGTACCTATGTTTATTGTTTTCTTTTGATATCAGAAAGCCGTTACTATTAGGTTTGAAATGATCTCATCACCAGGCTTTCCATTCAACCGTTGGCTTGTTTGTTTCTTTGTCATTTGTATGCAGCTTGTAGCAGGTCTTCTTGGAGTGGAATCAGGGCAGGACGCAGTGATACGCCACTGGCTATACGAAAGAAGCAATTTGAAAGTTTATCCATACCCAATCACAGTTGCAGAGATGACGGCGAAGATATCGAACCTGCGGAACATTCTCGGAAAGACAGGAATAGTAGATGAAGGAGTAATAGTGCCAAAGGAGCTGGGAGCTGAAGGAAGAGTAAGCGGTAACATTTTATCTGCGGATCCAAACTCTCTGTCATACAGTAGAACTCCGAGAGAAATCTTGAGAGTTTTGTATCGCACAGGAAATGAATCCATAGCCGGTGGATTTTATCCGCACGGGGCCAATGGACGCACTGCCAGAAGCTATCTCCTCCCTCCTCCTGGGTGACATGCGGTATTGGCATTGCCATGGACTAAACTGTGTTCTCAGTAAACTCTAAATAATTCCTCGGAGGAGCCGCATGCTTCTGAATAAATGTTACGTCACTCGGATCAGTCTATGGACTGTTAAACCCTAAATAGATATTGAGTGGATGTATGGATTTGAAGCCTATAAATCCACATAAGCCTATATATATTAGGTATTTTGTACTACAAAACTTTTTTATGCTGACAAGTTATAGAACTTTCACATATGTTTTAGGTGGATCAGTTTGAATATGTAAGAAGTACAGTTAATTAGTAGGTGATGTTTTAGGTGGATCAGTTTGAATATGTAAGAAGTACAGTTAATTAGTAGGTGATGTTTTAGGTGGATTGGTTTAAAGATTATTTTAAATATTTTTTTTATAATTTTAAATTTAAAAGAGTGGTTGGAATTGTATATATTAATTGTAGAGATTATAATTTCAATGTAATAAAAGTTTTGTTAAATTTATTTTCATGTAATTTATAACAAATAAAATTATAATTTTATTAAAAAGTTATATAGTAATGATTATCCATCAAATTCGAAAACTAAAATGTTTACACTTATCCTTAATTTGATTATCAAACAAATTGGACAACTAATGTTTACACTTGTCCTTGAATATTGAAGGAGTATGGTTGTTCTCTTTGTTGGATTAAGTAAAATAAGCAAATATTCACTCACGAGTACGGGCCAAAAGTGAGTCGCACATGATTACCTGCCTGCACTAGTTTAAATCGTCAATACCTAATATAATTATCATGCGATTTTTGGTATGGCCGTTTCGGAGCTAATCAATTTTCTTTGACTTTTAAAATTGTGTGTCTATCATGCAAATAACTTTAAAAATATAATATGTAAAATATAAGCCAGGATTGTTAGAACTACAAAAGAGAGGGGCTCTTGCAAAATTAAGGCCCTTAAAGGGCTCTAATGAACTACTATGTGTGCTCCCTCTAGGACCAAAGAGAACCGCGAGCGATAATATTAATCTCTAGAATTCGTCTAGGACCAAAGAGAATTTAGAGGATATTATGATTTTAGGTAATCTTCATAATTTTTCTAGGATCAAAAAGATTTTTTTAGCCATTATATTAATAATAATAATAATATTTTATTTTTAAGGTTACGGTCAAGTCAGCACATTAATATTATTAATGTAGTTATTATTAATTATATAAAAATGTACATTTTATAATTAATAATGAAAGGTTAATTTTTATTAGCTCAATTGGTTAAGATGTGGGTTTTGGTTTGATAAACTATTTTAATTCAATACTCTTACAGCCTATTAAGTCAAGACACCCAAAAATCCAACCATATTAAAGATTGGTGTAACACACTTATAAGCATTTTAACAAACAAAAATAACTAATAATAAAAATTAAAAAAAAAAATACAATTCTAATTTTAGATTTTTTTTTAATCAACATTTATTTTTTTATAATCAACATATTTTTGAAAAATAAAATAACAATATTAAATAATTTTTAAAATATCATTTTTATATTTGAATAAAATCAAAACATTTATTTTTATTTTAATAATTTGAAAGTTTTAAATAATACTATAATTTTATAATTTATTTTAGTTTTATTAAAATAAATTAGGAATAAAAAGCATTCTCACCTTCGAATTTTTTTTTTTTAAATTAATTTAACAATCAATTTTATCATAAAACTTGTAAATATTATTTCTTATTTTAAAAATAATATTCATGGTTTCCGTCCCATAATAAATTTATCTCTTCTCACCTTTTCTAAATTTAATAAGCATTAATCATTTGGCTATCCCTTGTTATGGAAACAGTGACATGGAGTATTCTTCATGGAGGAGTAAAAAGAGGAGTTTAAAATATCGAGTTCCACACACATATATATGTGATGGATGGAGACATTGACCACTTGTTGGTTCAATAGTATGGAAATTTATAGTGAATATGATAGAAGGGAAAGGCGTGAATGCTTATTATTTGAATGTATGAAAGAATGGTTTGAGGTGAACGCTCCTTAAATAATATAAAGTTTTATTAGTCTCTGTCGAAGGCATAGAGGGACTATAGCGATCCATAATTCGTTGACTTTATATTAGTTTGTTGTTTGACTATAAATTTTTGCATACTTTCTAATGTTCAACATACATAACTAAAAGCATTTTTTTTTATATAATAAAAAAAACCATAGCTATTCCCAATGAATTATGTGTTTCCATATCCAAAGTTTTAACATGTACAATACTTTTTTTTATTTGTACTAATCATATTGAAATGTTTAGATATCTAAAGTTTATAGTGATCGATAATTCTAAACTTTATAACCTTCTATTGTGATTTATTTGTTTTATTTGTGCTATTATTATTATTACTCCTTTGTATTTGTATTGAAATGTTTGCATGCCGAAGGTTTATATCGTTGACACTTTTTTGAGGTGCTTAAATAGGCCTGACAACGTAAATGCTTACATGACACGAGGTCCTCGAACAGGCCTGACAGCTTAAATGTTTGCATACCCCGAGGTCCTTGGACAACCTGACAGCCTTAAATGTTTATCTAAATAAGCTTCTCGGAGTACATTTTTCCTTGAAATTTTCCATACAATGTTGCAATGAATTTGGACAATATTGTTGTCCACTGCCATTTGAATATGCATTGTATGTTTCATACTTCTACTAGGCTTAGAATGCAATTTCGTCATCGTTGAATCTACATACATTGTTTACTAGTTCGGTGGGTGCTTCTTCTTCGCTAGTTCCTCGGTTGTTGCTTATTGTTGTTGTTTGGTTCACAATTTGACCTATGCTTCTGTCATTCATTGTTTCAGAGTAAGTTTCAATGCCATAATTTCATTTTCTATTCCTTGTTTGTTGTTCAATGTTTGCAGTTTGCAAGTATGAATTTTTTCTTATTTCTACTGACATGCTCGTCGTATGTTTCTGGTTCCTTCTGTGCTTCGAATGTAATTTTGTAATCATTGGAGATACATATGTTGTTTACTGGTTTGGTAGTTTTTTCTTGTTCATTGGTTCATCAATTGTTGGTTGTTTTTGTTTGGGTCAAGTTTATGATTTTGCGGCCCTGAGGCTGCAATTGGGCATGTTCGTGCTTTCTCGCTGGTTTGGTCTTGCTGTTTTATTTTGTTTCCTTCAGCTTTGTAGGGTTGGGGTCCAATGCCGACAATTGAAGCTATTTCTTTATTATTATTATTATTATTTTTTGGTCGCTTTATGGTGTTCAGACCTTGCACCCACGAGTGGACATGCGGTATTGTTATTTGTCATGTCTGGCAAGGTGGAGATCTGTTCTGCTATAAAATTTTGTTGATATTTCAATGTTGACATGATAAAAAATAGTGGCATAAAAAATAATTGGACAACTACATGTGCAATTGCAATATCCACTATTTTTTTGTTAAAATAAAACATGTGCAAGATGCACTTATAAACCATGTATGGTGGAATGTACCCATATCAAAATACATGTTCTTTATCCTCTACACAGACTGGTGCGACCACAATATAATTTGTCTTGTACTTGAGATATGATATGTACAACAAAGAGAGTGCAAAATTATATTTCCATGTCTAGAAGCATATCTGGATACTTTGCCATGGAAAACCAAAATTGTTTAACTATGGCCATGCACTTTCTTAATATTTTGTGGCTTGTAATATATTTTAGGCAGGGAAAATATTTATATATTTACAACCAGGGATGAATAAAAGCAAAGGTTCATGTTTCTGCCTATCTTTTATTCTATTCGTTGATTCTCATTTACCGTATGTACATATTACTTGTTCTCTGGTGCATACCAGCTTCCATTCATGTTCATTGTATTTTGTGTGTTCCCACATTCAAACAAACATAATAGTTGGAGAAAACGATGGAGTCTTGACTACAACGGTGGAAGAGGAGATACAAAGGTACATGCTTGTACTATTATTTCATATTCGGTTGTTTTGTATTTCATTTATTGTATGTATGTGTGTTGACCTAGTTTATTGTATGTAGATGTTGTGTACCTTCCTACATAATAACCGATCTTCATTACATATCTTCCTGCATACTAACTTCCTTCATGTCCATTGTATTTTTCTTGCATTTCTACATTTAAACAAACAGAATGGCTGGAGAGGACGATAGTCTCTTTGGAGCGAATATAGACGAGGAGTTATAGAGGTGCATACCTGTACTCTTATTTCATATTCCAGTGTTGAGTATTTCATTTATTGTTTGTGTATTTGTTGTGCTTGTTCTACTGCTTTGCACCTTTTTTTATTATTATTCTGTATGTATATTTTGTGTATCTTTCTGCTTATTCTCATGTGAATCATATTATGTTTATTGTTACAATGAAATAAATAGAACTGTTTTTCTTTCTTTTATATGTCTTTATTCATACTAACTTGCTTTCATGTCCATTGTATATTCGACATTGCTATCTTGAAAGAAACGGGTTGGTTGGACAGGAAGATGAATTCTTCTATGCAACAGCAGAGGGTTCTGTGGTACAATCTTCGAAAAGGTATACCAATTTTACTAGTAAATTAAATATACAAAGTGGGTGGGGGCATATAATATTAGACTTAAAAACGATGACTTGGAAACAATGGGCCTTTGTGCCCTCCCCATTTCTACTTTTTCCGTTTTTTACTATCCCTTTCGCTTTCTAATTTCTCTGCTTAGTTGTCTTTTCGAAAATGCCTTGGTGTGCGGGTTGGCGGACTGACGGGTTCACATTTATGGTCACGCTTCTACCTTATTCCATACTTACCCACTTTGTCGATTACGGGTGCCGTGATGGTGGGTTCAAAATTCCCCCCCTAGCTTCCGGGGTTTCGCGATATATAGATTGGTCGTCGTGCCCCACCATCACGCCCTATTTAATGTTACACATTTTTCCAGTCAAAAAATCAAAGGCATACAATTTGACCCTTGGGTCCTCATGTTTCCTGAGTATCCCTTGAGACCCTATTTCGTATTCCATCTCCTTCCACCCTGCATGTGACATTAAGAACTATTATGGAAAATATACAATGCATATGCTTGTTAACTCCTTCTGATGTTCATCTACACATGCTGGCATCATAAAAAGTTGGACTAGTGACATGGCCATGAGCAGTCTGTCATCCTAGACATCAACAGATCGACAAGGCCAAAGGTAAATATGCATACATTATGTTCCTAGTATGTTTACCAAACAAATATCCTCAGCTATTTATTCATCTATTGCATGGTGAATATGTTGATGTCATCTGCAATACATGCTTTGCAGTTCACAAGAGGTATCAACAAGTACAAACGAGACACCGAACATAACATAGGTTTCACGGACTAAGAGGTGTGGTTGCAAAACTCTGGCTCCATACTTCATTGAAGTTGTGCATCTACTTGTAAATTTATTCCAGGAAAAAAAGAAAACAAAAAAAATAATGCACACTACCATTCACTTTACTTTTCCTATTAAAAAAATTTCACCAAGTCTAAACTTGTAACACCCAAAGTACTATCAATAAAGGGCTTCAATAGCCTCCAAACTAGACAAATGTTCATCGGGGACACTTGGACAAGGCAAACAAAACTAGATTCATTATGCGTGATGACATGACAGACAAGGAGGCCATGATGACAGTCACACTGACTATTCCTACACAACTTGTCCAGAAACATGTAGAAAAGATAATTGCCGGGTAATGGGATATCCATTAAAAAATTTAATATATTTCCCAAAACAATGTATGACCGTGGTGATTGTGATCATATTATTTCTCTCAATGAAACAAGTATTGTGGAAAATATTCCTGTTATCTTTTCAGAATATCATTTCGTCTCAAACGCAACTATCAGCCAACTTGCATAGAGCAATGGCATTTACCTAATTGGAACCATTGGTGCAGCTATCAGACTGGTGAGAAAACTTGGCTCGCAACACATTCTCCATATAAAAGATGGAGAGTCAGACAACGACAAGGCAATGGTATTGTTCTCCATATCCAGTTTTTTCCTTTACTTTCACATGTGCATGTATCTCGGTTAAGTTACAAAAATATTGAATTGTTCCATGTTTCATCGACAATTGTTCGATACCTATTCAAATTTGTTTTTGTCAATGGAAAAATAATTGCATAAAGGGAAATTTCCACTTATTCTCTTAAAAAATATAACAAAGAAAAGGGATGTTAGAGAAAGGATCTTTCGCACAACCGAAGAAACATTTGTAACAGAGTTGCAAGTAGACATAGTACATGATCTGAAGAAACTAACTATCTCTACAACTGTTGCTTGTATACATCTACAGATTCATCCTCACTTTGCTCATACAAATAGCCTTCACCAAATTTCTGCGGTTTATTTATTTATTTAATTTTTTTTTTTTTTTTGGGGGGGAAGTGCAATTGTATATTATATTGTTTAGTGTATTAATTCCTATGCTCACGTTTCCAGGTTGAAGATGTTTTGGTTGTAGCGAATGCGTACTCGGCCCCCTTTGAGCCTGTATGTGTGAAATGCAACTCTCCTTCTTTTTCCGCTTTGATAAGCGATGATATGATTGATTGTCTACGATGCAATGAAAAATGTCCATACATATATGGACATTACCTCAATGCTTCCATACAAACCGTGGGAAACACAACCATGCATTGCACAATTAGGCGAACTCTGTTACAAGATGTGCTTCCTGGGTTAGAAGAATTTTCGTATGATGTATACCTAGAAAAAAATGCAAGCAGTGTCTACAAGTTGCACGTCTTTCAGATACACAACAAATTTACCTTAAATGAGGACAATGCAATATTGCATATCGATTGANAAAAAATCATATCAAGATTTGGCAGGAAACGAAAATATCTCATGTGTCTTTGTAATATTTCTTCAACACCGAGATGAATATTCGTTGGAATCGAGTACTTGAGAATATAATTACAAATGCAATCTATGTTGTTATTTTGATGTTTTCTTGCATCTCACAGTAAGAATTTTGCAATCTGTCTCTGCAATATTTCTTCAACACCCAGATGAATGTTCGTTAGAATCGAGTACTTGAGAATCTAATTAAAAATGCAATCGATGTTGTTATTTTGATGTTTATTGCGTCTCCCAGTGAGGATTTTGCATATTTGTTTCGATGTGCAAATAAAATAAAATAAACATGGTGGCTGGTTATTGCTTTGATGGAGGATCCTGCATGTTTTTTGGGTGCGCAAGTTGGACAATTGTTTTTCAACTATTTATCCATGACAAGATTTATGCAATTTTCTTTGGGTGCCCGAATAAAATAAAAAATTGTCTCCAACTATACATTTATGGTATGGTATCTGCATTTTCTCGAGGCCCTAATTGGAAAAAAAAAGGAACTCGACATGGATTGAAACATCATCTTGAGATGTTTAGATCTTGTTATAGAGATTGCACAAGCATAAGATTGTTCAGTCCAGAAATGGGAAACATGACAACAAACCCCATAAAAAGTATCCAACTGTAAATAACTCAGGCTCATCCTTTGAACCCTCGAAGTATCTTTCTCATCTGGGCAAAATCATCCAAAATTTTCAATAATATTGGAAGTTTGGCATTGTTAAAACTGGTAGTGATAGACCATGGCACTATTAGAAGAAAATGTCCACAGTGATCTTTATTAATGGTAAAATAGTAATCGAAAATTTTCTTGTTCCCCATTTTGAGATCTGGTTATAGCTAGCATGCAGTGGCGAAGCTCTGTTGGTTTTGTGTTGTCTTTTGTTTGGCAGACTTTTGTTCATATCCCATGGCCCCAGTTATTTTCTCGTGGGAACATATACTAGGTGTAAGAGAAAACCAATGCCACGACGTGTTTTCTTTATATATCAATTTTTTTTATGTAAAGGTCGATGTGTGCTACTCTATGGAACCTTGTGGTATGTTGCTTGCGGCCTGTTTGGAGTTTACTTGGTTCTTGGTTGTATGCTTCGTTCTGGAAAATTAATAATACATTAAGGATCTTCACAGTTTTTTATATTGTCTTAAAGACTATAGAGGACATTATTTTCCCTTTAATATAATCTATGTTATGCAAATATAGTATGTGGCTCGTTTTAGCACTTTTCCTTGATCGATGAACTTGGTAAAATTAATCTCCTGGAATAATTTGAAATAAAAGAACATATATTGTGTGAATTCCAATGGATCTATCATATCAACAAGGGGTCATTAAAATTCAAATTCGTCCTTGCTATACTTGCAGTGATAGAATTTAAAAAAACTTTGTTTTGTTTACTTCAATTTTTTTAAAATAAGAGATTTAACATCCTTTAATAATTTTATGTAATTAAATTGTACAATATCAATATTTAATATTCATATTTTAATATTTGGAAATAATGTTTTTAGATAATGTTAGATAGTTGATAGGGATCAACATCCGTAAACAATTGCAATCTTGAGCCCGCCAACCCTGGAGTCCCTCTGTCAATTTGTATATCGCGGAACTCCGAGTGCTGTTTGGACACAAAACAATAGAAGTGAAATTTTTAGCCAGCCAACCCGCAAGTCCACATGTCAATTTGTATATCGTGGAACTCTGGGTGTTGTTTGTAGGACACATAACTATAGAGTATATGCTTTGCCCTTTAATATAACCTCTATGACGCAAATGTAGTATGTGGCTCGTTTTAGCACTTTTCCTTGATCGATGAACTTGGTAAAATTAATCTCCTTGAATAATTTGAAATAAACGAATATATACTGTGTGAAGTCCAATGGAGCTATCATATCAACAAGAGGCCCTTAAAATTCAAATTCATCGTTTTTATACTTGCGGTGATAGAATTAAAAAAAAATAAAAATTGTTTACTTCATTTTTTTTTAAATAAGAGATTTAACATCCTTTAATAATTTTATGTAATTAAATTGTACAATATCAATATTTAATATTAATAATTTAGTATTTGGAAAAAAAAATTAGATAATGTTAGATAGTTGATAGGGATCACCATCCTTAAACAATTGCAATCTTGATCCCGCCAGCCCTGGAGTCCATCTGTCCATTTGTATATCGTGGAACTCCAAGTGTTGTTTGGAGGACACAGAACAATAGAAGTGCAATGTTGAGCCAGCCAGCCCACAAGTCCGCCTGTCAATTTTTATATCGCGGAACTCTGGGTGCTATTTGTAGGACATACAACAATAGAGGCCCAATTTTGAGCCCGCCAGCCCAAGAATCCGCGATCCAAAAAGTGGCTAAGTATGGAATGAGGGATCCGTACATGCTCTATGAATCTCATGTCCATACTTTATAAAAGTACATATTTAGTATGTATAATTATTTATTAAAACCATGGACTACCGTAAATTTTCTTGTATATTTTCAAGGCTTCTCTTATATAAGTAGATCTTGGAAGCTATAAGAATGGCTCATTGTATATATTCCTTGATTGAAGAACTTGTTCACATGTTTAATGCACTTCATAGTTGTTGTTAAAACCATCAATGGAGCTTTCTTAAACCAATTCCTGCTTCCGAAAATTTCCATCCCCTTTATTTTTTCCCTCTGCTTTCCATTTTTGGTTACTTACTCGTTTTTCGCAAAATTTCTAGGTGCAAAAGTTGGAAGATTCACATCTTCATATTTCCACTTACTTTTACATCACCAGCCCGACCGACCGCTTCCCCGTTTTATATTGTACAACCTTTTTGGATCGCAGGTTTCCGAATAGGCGGGTTATCGGATAGATGGGTTCAACATTGCATTTCCATTGTTTCGTCACCTGCAAACAACACCAAGACTTCCACAATCTACAAATTAGAAAACAAATTTCCCTTTATCTAGTTTTTTAGCACTTTTTCTTGATCGATGAACTTAATAAAATTAATTCCCTTGAATAATTTGAAATAAAATAATATATACTATGTGAAGTCTAATGTAACATTCATATGAACGAGAGAACATTAAAATTCAAATTTGTCATTGTTATACTTGCAGTGAAGCTAACAGTACAAAAATTTTACTTAAACATCCAAAAATTGATTTCCACTTTTCGAGGCTTCTCTTATACAAACAGATCCTGGAAACTATAAACATCGCTCAATGTATCTATTCTTGATTAAAGAACCTGTTAGCATGTTTAATGCACTTCATAGTTACTTTTAAGACCATGAATGGGGATTTCTTACAACAATTCTCTCTTCCGAAAATTGCCATCCACTTTCTTTTTTTCCCTCTGCTTTCCCTTTCTGATTACTTACTCATTTTTCGGAAAATTTCTAGGTGCGAGATTTGGCAGATTCACGTCTTCAAATTTCCATTGTTACTTTTATATCACCAGCCCGACTGACTGCTTCCTTGTTTCATATTGAACAAACATTTTGAATCGCAGGTTCCCGGATATGCAGGTTCAACATTGTGTTTCCATTGTTCTGTCACCTGCAAACAACACCCGAACTTCCACAATTTATAAATTAGCAAACAAATTCCCCTTCATCTCATTTTCTTTCGCTTTTTGTTTACTTGGTACTTTTTCCGAATGTCTCATGCTTTTATATACAACACCCAAAGTTCCGCAATACACAAATTGCTTGCTCAACATTGCACTTCCACTATTCCCCTACGTACAAACATCACCCAAAATTCTGCGATATAAAAATTGATGGCCGAAATCTATCATTGACATAAAATTTGACCATCGACCCCTCACGTCTCCTGGGTATATCTTGTGACCCTTTTTTTGTAACCCGCCCGACCATTTTCCATACTTGGGTGTTTCTTGGAATCTGTTTCACGGGTTGGCAGGTGAACGAAATGTACAATGCTTGGTCGCTCTTAGCCATCCCTTCTACCTTCGTACTTCTTTCTGGATATGAAATTATTAAGATTTAATGCTAGTAGTTCATCATGCAAGAACCATTAAGATTGTCATTAATGTCGGGAAGGCCAGAGAAGATTTGTCATTACTATGAATTAAACACGCCTTTAAGAAATCTCTAATTCTTAATCATCACCACCACCTTCGCACTTTTTTCTAAATATGCAATTAGTAAGCTTTAATGGTAACAAATCATTACGCATGAACCCTGGAGATTGTCATTGATCAGTGAAAGGATCGAGGATATCTTCTATTGATACGCATTAAACCAATATTTGCAGAGGGTTATATTATCCCTCCCCAATTTTCATCTCAAACATCGTCTGGAGCAAATGAAAATTCTCGTTAACTTATGGCAGTAGTTATGTCCAGATACAGTAAACACCTTCGGGCATGATGGCCAGAGGTTCCAGTATTCCAGGGCATATTCTTACTACTCATCTCCCTCCGCCCAAGAGAAAAAAAGGAGATGGTCCCTTGGTACACCGAGAGATATATTTCAAGCCAAAGAATTCCAAGGCAACCCTTCCTGATCAGAAAACCTTCCCAGTTGCATTGATGGATGGCATAGAGATTGATGCCATGGATTCTGAGCCAAAAGAAGATGATCTGATGGATGATGAGAGATAATGGATGATGGAAATGCTGAGATTGTTCCCACTCCTGCATGCAAATTTAAATCAAATATAATGGGCGAAACTTCCCGAATCAGTGATGGCGGTCCTGACAACACCAAAAGAAGGAGTTTCAGAAAAGAAATCGATGTTGAACACAATAGCCTCTTTGCAGCTCGAAAGTAGGAATTCCATAGGTCCAAATTAGTCTGATTTGGGCAGAAGTCTTTCACATTAAGGAAATGATATGTTGATGCTCCCAGAGATATATTTCAAGCTAAATAATTATTCTATTACGGGACCATTGTCCTGTTTTATAGATATATAATCAACATCTTAGGGAATGAGGACCAGAAATCCCATTGGTGCAAGGCATATTCCTACTAGTCATCTCCTTCCACCTAGAATGGACTAATTTGGGCCTTTGGAATTGCATGTGCAACCTGTGTCCATGAACTTTTTGACTGTGGAGAGGTAGTTTCTTGGTGTGTCCTAACTTTCAGTTAAGGGCTATTCCATTTTCCATGCAATGTTTTTCGTCTTCTTCCTCACAAGAAGCTTCTAGGAACTATCAATTTTACCACAAGAAGATCCATCGAGGAGAAAACTGCAAGGATTTCCTAAAAAAAACCATGGTAATCAGTTTTTTATGCATGTTGAAGAGCATCTCGATGGATCCTACATGTTGCAGATCCTGTGCATGTGTTTGTGGCATATATGCTCAATGTTTTGGCCCAAAGAACTGGGTTCAATTTCTGAGGATAGATATACAATGCTTAGTGTTCTTTTTGTTTTTTAATGGATTTACTATTAAAAAAAATTGCCTTGGAGTCTTGGTTGTTGCTTTTTTTATGGATTTAACACCTCTTCTCATTGGCATGGTTCGGTAGTCTCGTAGTTCTTGGATATTGTATTTGCTTAGGTATTTTTTTCTAAAATGGAGCATCTAAAAATTATATGACAATGTACTATGTCGATCCATGAGGCTTTTATGAAAACAAAAAATGAATTTTAGACAGTTTCAAACCAGCGTTCAATTCTATTCATAATGCAGATAGAACATAGCAATACCAAATCACAATGTTGCAACAAGATCGTCATTCATGTTTCTAGACATGCAATTATTAATCTTTAATGATAACAACCCATAATGAAAGAAGTTTAATACTTAAGTTAATATGTTACAGTCATGGAAGGCTGTATCAAGAACACACTTACACCCAGAAGTTGCAATAAAATCTAATCTTCAACAAAGAATTTGCTGACAATTACTAGAAAATGATGGTTTTGCAACAATGGGACTTGTTTGAAACCAATTTGCGCTTACGAAAATTTCCCTCCACCTTTCTATTTTTCCACTCTTTTATCCCCTGTAGTTTCTCTTTCTGGTTACTTAATTGTTTTTTCCGAAAATTCCTTGCTGCATAGGTTGGCGGATTCACACATTTCGATCGAGTGCTTCTTCTTTGTCTAAATTGAAATTTCCATTGTTCTGTGACCTACAAACAACACTTTGAATTTTGCGATATGCAGATTTACTTATGGACTCTCACATCATCCCCTCTTCCATTTTACACAGTTTGGACCAAAATGTTCTGATATATACAGTTTGACACTCGGGGCCTTATGGCTCCTCGGGAACCCATCACCCTATTTTGAAGCCCGTCTGGCTGCTTTCCACACTTGACAATTTCTTGACATCTCTTTGGTGGATCATCGAGTTCGCGGGTTCAGGAAATTTCAAATTTATAGATGTTGTTTCCTCTGGCCGCTACCTTCAAATTTATTTCCAAGTATATGCAATATGTATACAACTTATCCAGCAACATACAAAACATATCTTGCCAAGAAATGGAATATCTATTGCATATTTGAATATATTGGACCTTCTTTTCCCTCTTCTATACTTGACCAAATTGTTGTTTATTTTTCCCCTCTGCTCTCTCTTTCTCGTTACTTAGTCGTTTTTCCAAAAATGTGACTCTGACCAACCAGTAGACATTTGATGCCTAGGCACTTTTCAGATCATGAATTCCCAGACAGGCAGGCTCTATATTGAACTTCCATTGTTCTGTGGCCTGCAAATATCACCCAAACCTCTGCCATATACAAATTTGTTGTTGCTCTCCCACATCATACCCTCTTCCATGATACACAGTTTTCACACAAAATTTTAGAGACCTGCAATTTGACCTTCGAGTCCTCACGTCTCCTGGAGACCTATTGTCACCTTGTTTTGAAGCCCTTGCGTCTGCTTTCCATATTTCGCCATTTCTTGGAATGTCTTTTGCGCCTCCAATTCCATACTTACCTGACTTTTTTCTCTTGCAGATTCCCAGACATGTGGACTGCACTTCCAGTGTTCCTTGACCTATAAACAGTCCCCCCCCGCTTCCAAGATATACAAATTGACTTCCAGACTCCTACATGATCCCTCTTCCATGTTACACAATATGCAGTAAAATTTTCAATCAATACAATTTCACCGTTGGGCCCTCATGTCTCCTCCAGAACCCTTGTCATCCTATTTTGATGCTCGTTCACCCGCTCTCCACGACCATTTCTTGCAATCTCTTTCACGGATCATTCAAACAATTTCCAATTCCTAGTTGTTGTTTTTTGTGCCCTCCACCTCCGCACTTCTTTCCAAGTATATGAAATAAGTATATAAATTCTCCAGAAACATGCACAAAATATCTTGCAAGGAAATGGAATATCTACTACAGATGTGAATATATTAGCCCTTCTTTTTCGTCTTCTATACTTAACCAAATTCTCGTTTCTCTTTTCCCTATACTTTATCTTTCTCGTCACTTAGTCATTTTTCCGAAAATATCTAGTTGTGCGTGTTGGCGGACTTGCGAGTTCAAGACTCCTACATTGACGCCTCTTCTGTGTTACACAATATGCACTCAAAAGTTTCAATCAATACAATTTGACCATTGGGTTGTCATGTCTCCTTGGGAACCCTTGCCAACCTATCTTGGAGCCCGTCTTCCGGATTCCTACATCAGACCCTCTTCTATGTTACACAGTTTTCACTCAAAAGTTTCGATCAATACAATTTGATCGTCGGGGCCTCATGTTTCCCCGGGAACCCTTGTCAGCCTATTTTGAAACCCGTCCGACCGCTTTCCATGACTATTTCTTGCAATTTATTTCGTGGATCGTAGACAATTTTGTATTCCTATTCGTTGTTTTTTGTGCCCACCACCTTCTCACTTCTTTCCAAGTATATGCAATAAGTATATAACTTCTCCATAAACATGCAGAAAAGATCTTGCCAGGAAATGGGATATCTATTACAGATGTGAATGTAATGGTCGAATAAATTAAACAACCATTAATTCTACAACATAGCAGTAAAATCTAAAATTTCTTTATATTGAGCAAAATAGTAAAATTTATCAAATTCCTTTAACTGAGCACATTCTCATATAGATTTAACAATGAATATTAAAATTAATTAAACATAATTAAAACAATGCATAATTTTAAATAAATACCTGAGTCTGATGCTAATAATCCTTCGTTTGTCCGTCGCTTGCCTCCTTGACCGCTGCTGCAAAACACTGCCCAAAACCTAGTTCCTCCCTGCCAACTAGGTAACTTCCTAGCTCCAGGATATCATATGGATATCCTGTCCCCCATGCCCAAAACCTCCAGCAACCCTGGTTCCTAACTGATACAATCCAACTCCCAAAACTCCACTCCTCTCTGCAAATCCAGAGCCCCCAAAATCAATCGCTCCTCCCCCCGTCGAATGACCTCCTGTAAACCTCCTTTCCCTCCCTATTCCTCCTTTCACCGACTTATGCCTTTACTCCCTTACCTACCTCTTGTTAATGCCCCTTATCCTCCCCTTTATTATTTTATCCTCTTGTAGTTAATATGTTATCCCTTGTTGGGTACGTAACTTAATTTAACTATATAATTTATTATCCTCTTTTTATTTCTTTACCTTATTAATAAATGAGTTAATTAATACTTAAATTAATCATTGACAATCATGAATAACTAATTAATAATAATAAATTAGTTAATGTTATTTTAAGAAATAATTATTGTTTAGCTAATCTTTTAGGACAGTTAGATTATTAAATTAATTATAATTAATAATCCTATACATCTATTTAAGCAGGGTCGTTACAGTGAATATATTAACCCTTCTTTTCCATCTTCTATACTTAGCCAAATATTTGTTTCTCTTTTCCCTGAAATTTATCTTTCACGTCACTTATTCGTTTTTCCGAAAATGTCTAGCTGTGCAGTTAGGCAGAATTGTGGGTTCACGTTTGCACTCGTTCTCTTATATCACGAAGTTGACTGACTGCTTCCTTATTCCATACCCATCCACTTCTCCGACTATGGATTCCTGGTAGGTGGGCTCTAGATTGGACTTATATTGTTCCATGACTTGTAAACAATACCCTGACTTTTGTGATATACATATTTACAACTGGATTCAGAACATACTATCTTCCGTATTAGAGTCTACCTATCATGCCCTCTTTCGTGGTACACATTTTTCACTGAAAAATTACGAGACATAAAATTTGACCATTGGGTCCTCACGTCTCCTACGGAACTATTTTCACACCATTTTGAAGCATATCCGTCCTCTTTCCATACTTCTCCATTTCTTCAAATTTCTTTTGCGGATTGTCGGGTTGGTGGTTTCAAGAAATATCCAATTTGTAATCGTTGTTTCCTGTGCCCGCGCCCTTTTGCAATTAGAAATTAGCACTTATATATAAGATATTATTTCTAAGTATGCAATTAGAAAGCATTAATGCTAAACCAGGATTTTAGGAGATCTCCCATTGATACGCATAAAACCAAAATTTCCAGATTCTTATATTATCCCTTTCGAGTGTTAATTTCAAACACCATGGAATGTGATTTGCGCATTCTCAAGTTGGTCCGTTCACGAAATATTCAATCCTCAATTCTGAAAACGAGCCTGACCAACCGTTTCTCTATTCCATACTTATCCATTGTCCCATAATTCTGCAAATATACAAACCGACTGTTGAACTGCGCCACCATGCTCTCTTCCATTTTACACGTTTGCAGTAAAAAATTCCGATACATAAAATTTGACTATCAGACACTCGCCTGCCCTCTTCTGTGGTTCACATTTTGCACTGAAAACTTCTGAGACATACAATTTGACCGTTAGGTCCTCACGTCTCTTGTGGAACTATTGTCAGCCCATTTTGAAGCTCGTCCATCCGGTATCCATACTTCGCCATTTCTTCGAATTTCTTTCACGGAGCATCGGGTTGGCGTGTTCAAGAAATATTCAATTCCTAATCACTATTTCCTGTGCTCGCACCCTTTTGCAATTATAAATTAGCAATTATATATTAGATCTTATTTCTAATTATGCAATTAGAAAGCATTAATGCTAAACCAGGATTTGAGGAAATCTCCCATTAATACACATAAAACCAAAAATTATGGATGGTTATATTATCCCTTCTGAGTGTTAATTTCAAACATCATGGAATGTCATTTGCGCGTCGTCAGGTTGGTCTGTTCATGAAATATTCAATCCTCGATTCTGAAAACGAGTTTGACCGATTGTTTCCCTATTCTATACTTATCCACTTTCCCAGAATTCCGCAAATATACAAACTAACCGATGAACTACCTCATCATGCTCTCTTCTGTTTTACACGTTTTGAAATAAAAAAATATGATACATAAAATTTGACCATGGGACACTCACCTCTCCTGAGTATCCCCAGTAACCCTATTTTGAATCCCATCTGACCACTTTTCAGACCTTTCCATTCATTCCTTGCTCCCCCCGTCTCCGTGACCTTCGCACTTGTCTATAATAAAAAAATCTTTATATATATATATATATATATATATATATATATATATATATATATATATATATATATATATATATATATANCAATTTAACCATCGGGTCCTCTCGTCTCCTGTGGAACTATTGTCACCCCATTTTGAATCTCATTCGTCCGCTTTCCATACTTCGCCATTTCTTCGAATTTATTTTGTGGATCGTCAGGTTGGTGGGTTCAAGAAATATCCAATTCCTACTCATTGTTCCCTGTGCCCGTGCCCTTTTGCAATTAGCAATTAGCAATTATATATAAGATCTTATTTCTAAGTATGCAATTAGAAAGTGTTAATTCTAAACCAGGATTTGAGGAAATCTCCCATTAATACACATAAAACCAAAATTTCCATATGGTTATATTATCCCTTTCAAGTGTTAATTTCAAACATCATGGAATGTCATTTGCGCATCATCGGGTTGGTCTGTTCATGAAATCTTCAATCCTCAATTCCGAAAATGAGTCCGACAGATCATTTCCCTATTCCATACTTAGCCACTTTCCCTGAATTCTACAAATATACAAACTGCTCGTTGAACTGCCCCATCATGCTCTCTTATGTTTTACACGTTTTGCAGTAAAAAATTATGATACATAAAATTTGATCGTGGGACACTCGTCTGTCTTGATTATCCCCCATAACCCTATTTTGAATCTTGTCCAACCAATTTGCATACCTTTCCATTCGTTCTTTTCTCTCCCCTGTCTCCGTGACCTTCTCACTTGTCTATAATATATATATATATATATATATATATATATATATATTGTTTCTAAATATGCAATTAGTGACATTTAATTCTAACAGCTCATCATGCAGGAACCATATAGATTGTCATTGATGGGAAAAAGGCTCAAGGATATATCTTATTAATACGCATTAAACCAAGATGTGCGAAGGGTTATGTTATCCCTTCTGAGTGTTGATTTCAAAATCATGAAATGTCGTTCGCACATCGTCGGCTTGGCACGTTCACGAAAACTCCAATCCTTAATTTCTCTTCATCGTACCTGCCACCTTCTCACTTCTAAATATGAAATAAGTAAGCTTTACTGCTAACAGTTCATCATGCAGCACCCATACAGATTGTTATTAATCAATGAAAGGCTTAAGGAGCTTTCCCATTCATAAGAATTTAACCAAGATTTTGCAGAGATTTATATTATCGGTTCCAACAATTCATTTCAACCATCGTCTGGAGCAAACCAACGTTCTCATAAAACTATGGCCTCAGCTCGACTACAACTCTGTGGAGATACATTGAACATATTTGGGCACGAGGACCAGAAGTTCTAGTGGTCCAGGGCATATTCTTATTACTCAACCCCTGTCGCCCAGAAAAAATTAATTTGGACCTCTGGGATTGCTCTTGTAGGCTGTGTCCCTAAAGTTTTTAACTGTAAGGAGTTGGTCTCTTGGTGCACCGATAAATTTATTTCAGACAAAATAATTATTCCACTGTGGGACCGCTCTTTTGTTTCTTTGTCACCTAAGGTCTTATGCCAGATGTTAATATTGTCGGAGCTAACATTGACATTAAAAGGAGAAGATTCCAAGCAGTTCCTAACAAAGCATAATAACGGGTTGGACCTCTTTCCCAATTTCTTGGAATACGTGATGGTAGTTCCTAAAGATATCACAAGCTTGCAGGTTAATTAATTTAGAAATCCATTCCACGAAATTTCCTGGTTGTTTACAAGAATAACAGGATAGGAGTCCATAATAACTATTTCCCGGATGGCTCTTTATATTTTGTATTTCACGGTCAAGGAACAAGCCATTTTTTATTGGGGCAAGCTAATTACCCATGAAATTTGTTCCTAATTGTCAAGATTCAAAAAGGAGAAGAAATTTTATATGTCATCCTACTTAGTTTTAGCGATAGCACATTCCTGCCAATTTTGAGAACTGTCTCTGTCCAAGAAGGTCAACTGGGAATTCGACCCAGTAACATTCTGGTACCAGGCCTTGTGGAAGCACAAGGCCTCTCACTATTTTTATGAGGTTTTTAATGGCTTTGTGTCTATTTTCAAAGTTTTGTTTTTAGGAGAAGATGATCCTCGCATATCTGAACAGGAAACCAATTTTTTGGACAGGAAAGGGACACTTGAACATTTAGATAATTACACTGTGATAAGGATTTTTGGCTTCAGGGAAAAACTTGCTCTCCTTCCATGTCACACTATGGACATAATGTTTGTTACAGAAGTAGCAAGGAGATACAACTACTGGTTTCATCTATTCCAAGAGAAGAGAAAAAAATAGTTCATTCCTCCGCCTTGGAAATTTGGGGACTTCAAGTTGAGGAAAGTCAACAAAATTGACGAATTCGCATCCCATTCTAGCAACTTGAACCTAATATATGTTGAAAGCCTAAGAGGGTTTGACCCCAATAAAAATTTTCTACAACATTTACAAACACTTGGCTTCTACAATTTTTTTTTCAAAAAACACTTGACCAAAAATAGAGACACTAGAGACAATTCTCCTACTTCTGATGCTGACGACCTAGACACACTGCAAAGTAGCACTAAATTGTACAGGAAATAGGGAAAAGGCCCCGGTGAGAAGAGTGTTCAATCGACAAATAACACTCCCAAAAGTACAACATCCCAGAGCATCGCTCCAATGACCCACCAAAAAAACAAAGCAACTCAGATTTATTCAAATGGAGGAGGATATAACGACCCTCCTCACTCTAAAATTGATAGTTCTCATAAGCTTCCAATAGACAAGAAGAGAAAAAAAATTGTGGGACATGCAGAAGAGCCTGAAATTCAGAGTGAGAACATGGAACTTGAGCATATTCTGGATAGTGTGCTCTACTACCTTGATCAGTCTGGAGACGTGATCCATCATAGTTTTCCAATGGACATATCTGATACCAAAAATTTTGACGAAGATAAATCCTTCATGTTCTAGAGCATTGTTTTTTACAGCCAGTCCAAAAAATTGATTATTGAAAAAACAAATGTAAAAAATAAGAAAGGAAAATCTCATTCAGAGGTTAACCTTGTGAACATGCGGCCATCCCAAATCTTTCAACTTCACACAGTGATTGGAGATGCACTTTATTATTCCATTGGAGGCACTGAGGCCGAGAATGCCATACTGAAGGACTGGGTCAAGGAATTGGAAGAGGATTTGATTCCTATGCCATTGCTGGCCAATCCTTTGGGAATAGCCATGCCTACCACCCCTGCAACCAAGTTAAAAGGATCCTCCAACCTCCTCACATCATGTAGAGGATATGTGGATAATAATATCAAGAAAAGAATGGAACTGGTTATTGAGGCATGGGAAACATCGCAAACCATGACTTCCCTTGGAACGAGGGCACATAATTTGCTCGAACATTTGTAGGCAGAGTTGAAAGACGAAGAACATTTCTATTTAAACATGGTCCTTCCTTTTGGCACCATTTTTAACAACATGATAGAAACAAGAAGAAGACAAAAAGATCTCCCATCCAAAAATCGGATCAGTCAATTAAATGCATGTTGGAAAGAAAAAGTGAAGAACATGCATCTCATTGCTCAGTCATGTGAACAAGCCATATCAAAGAAAGAAAAATTATTCACAAAGCTATCAAGAATAAAATTATCCAGAAGGACCAACGACTTCCAAGACCCCAACTTAATCATCAACTCCTTGCCCTTACTTAGGCAAGACTTCGATAAACAGGTTGATATTTTTAAGGCATTGGCTTTGGAAAAGTTTTACAACATCCTTGAATATGGTCAAGATGATGTCAACGACTAGTTAGTTGACTATTCAGTACAGAATGAGGAAATTGATCAGACTCTGCGTAATCTTTCTATCAACTTCAGGGAATTAGAAAAGGAAATTTTCAACACAAAAATCTGCAATGAGATCAACGTCGCCCCAATGAGAAGCTACATTGAAGAATGGCTCAAAAGGGAATTAAAGGAGGTCGTCAACGAAAGGAAACAGACAATTGCAACGATTCCAGCAGTCATCAATGACATCAATGAAAATGCATCGGCAAGAAAATAGCAAAAGGGGTCATATATACCATCACTGTAAGTCTACTGATCGTATCCTACTTTGTTTATCAACCCAGTTATTCCACTTTTTTAAATAGAAATGTCTAGCCAAAGACTGATACCTTTCAATTCATTATTTTCAGGTATTACACTCTACTGTCGCCCACTTCTTCTTTCTACAGTCTTGTTTCTTGTACATATTTGTCTTATGGTCCATGAGAGCCCCAATCCTAGTCTATATGACAAACGCATTGAAATTTCTAGGAATATGTAACAAACTTTTATTTTTTGATATATTTCAAATAAAAATGTTTTTTATCTTCTTTTATATTTATGTCCTCATACATTTTTATCTACCACCAGTATATATGACAAATGCATTTAAATTTCCAGGAAGATATAACTTTGTATTTTGTTATATAGTTTCAAAAAATAAATGGGGCTCTAGAGACCACATGTCATTTACTGCATGGATACCACATGTGCTTCATGTTGCTTGCCACATCTCCACTGCAATTTCTATCTGCCTCCGCTACTTTTTCCTATCCCAATTCAACCTGGGAGGGACTACAATGCTACACATCCTTGTTTATGATAATGCCCGTGGCCATGTGGATAGAGAGAAATACAAACATCTTTGAAGGAAATGAATCCTTCTCCTTTAAATTGTAACAATAAATCAAATTTGGTTTTTAGGGAATTAAACAAGTACCAAAACTCAAAAGGCCAAGAAAGATAGGAAAATCGAAGGTAGACAATTTTAGAGGGATTTCTTAAATGATGCATGCCAAGGAATATCAAGAGTATGGAGGGGTGATCTTCTTTTTAAAATATCATAAAATTTATTTTTACTTAGGGTAGGATTGTGGGAAGGGTCCAACAATATTGCTAAGTGAAAAACTTTGTAAATATTGTTGAGACTAGCTAGGGAGCGGGAGGGATCATTATTGATCTCAAATGAAAAGAGGAAAACTCCTATGTATGGGGTATGGGAAAGTATACTAACAATCAAGATGATGCTCTTTCCTTATACCAAGGTTTGGGGATTATTGAAAAATGGAAACATAGGAGATTAATTATCATTGTAAAATCAAAATGGGTAATCAAGTCTATGTGTAAAGGTACTTGTCAAAATCAAAGTGCACTATCAATAATATTTCACAAGATCAATAAAGAAGTGATAAGGTTCGAGAAGGTTAAGTTTTTTCGTGTTAAGATCACTCAACTAGAAGGTAAACAAACTAACCAATGTTGGGAGCAAGCTTTAACAAGACACCTTTAGAGATAAAAAGGGTAAGTTATGGTTCCCTATTCCATAAAGCCATGATTAAGTGAAGGTTTATAAAAAACAATTGAGGAATTAAGACACCCACATAAATTAATTACAAAGGGATTCATAATAGGGGAATTTCCTATGTGTTAACCCATTTGCATGCTAAATCACATGTAATGAACTAGCAAACTCAATTGAAATGGGAGATTGTGACTTCCATTTTGCATAGGATGCATTCAATGGGAGAGGTCAACTAACCACCCCATATCATAACTTATTTCACAGGTAGGATTATGGATGAACTTCAAGGTGAAGTGAATCCAGTTGCACTCTAGGAGATAGTTTTATAGCTATGATTTTGGGGTGCCTTAAGATTGGAACCTCTTCATGGATCTATGTAAAATTCATGTAACTAGGGAATAGTTTTCTGTGAGATTGGGAGATGGTGTGTGTTATGGTCGATGAGTTGATTCCAATATGGTGGAATTCTTCTCTATGAAACGAAACTTGCATTTAGGTGTTATCATAAACAAATAATTGATTCTTAACTAGGTGGAGTGGATTGATTACATGTGTTCAAATGGGGGAGGTATTGGTCTTGGGTTAGTACGCCTATCTCTCTTTCAAAATTAAGTATAGTTGGTATTGGTATGTAGGGTCCAATAATAGTTGGTTCTCTTTTGATTTGGACTTAGGGCATGAAATTGGAGGTGATAATGGCCCAAAGGCATGCAGGGAATTTCCCTATATGTGATATATTTGACATAAAATAATTCTCATAAGTCAATAAGCCATTACCATTGGATACAAATCAATCATATTGGAGGTAGCAGTGTAAACTCGGGCTTAAGAAGCTAGCAAGGATAGTGAAATAGCATTATTAAGGGAGATAGTGCTACAACAAAAACAAGAAATAACTAAACTGAGAATGGAATGTGCCACAGTCATGCATATGGAAAATGATTTGATCGGATGGAAAAATATAGAATATTCCATTTGTAGGTTCCTCGTGTAACAAGGAGGGAGAAACAATGTGGCAATAACTGGTAGACACAAGGTTGGAACCTAAGAAACAAAACCTAGTTAGCAAAGATCTCAAGCTATATTGATCCAAGCATTTCTTTAGCTTTATTTTATGTATCTAAAAGTTTGTCTTTTATTAGAATATTGTGTTAAAGTATACCCCTATAGGAGACGTTAGAAACAATATTTTTAAATTGAATATAGTGCCATAGACTACAAGGCACAATTTTTTAACATTCCTAAGGTTATATTGAAAACCATGTATCTGGTATGTACTAGCTTGCCAAATAGTACGATTGCAACATTTTTCATAAAATAAAAATACGTGTTCTTGTTAAAAAAATATTGTTGAGATTGGCCAAGGAGAGAGGTATTACAAACATGCAGGTAATGGTAAGCTCTAATCTGGTTATTGAGTAGGTAAGAGGATTAAATGGGATGTAGAATATTACTCTAAGGATTTTATTTGAATGCCTTTATGTGACCAAGTGAAAGTGTTGTTCCTTGAGATTTTCATGTTAAAAGAATAGGGCCAAGGCAACTTATGGAGGAAAACATCCTTCCTTATTTAGGATAGATGAAAAATTCTAGTAACTGGATGGGGTAAACCTCAAAGGTATTGATTTTGATTTTGATTTTCCTTCAAGTAAATTGAAGAAAGTTTGAGTCATTTCAAATGAAAGACTTAATAACCAATTAATGATAATTAAAAATAAATTTCCTCGATGTTGATTTTTGCATCTTCGGGCATGTATTCTCACATAGCCCTAGGTGTTGGGAATGTGGGAATTATTGTGGGAACCACATCACACTTCTGGTTTGGTGAAAACGCCTTTGGATTTGAGTGGGGGTATCATGGGTTTTGTTATCACCATTTAATTTTTTGTGTGAAATCGAGATTTCATGGTTTAGCGAGGTGCTAAACCGATTTGGAAGTCAGATCAATTTGGAGGAGTGCCAAAAAATGGAAAAAGAGATTAAATTGGGTGGAGGCATTAAGAAAATCGAGCTCGAAAGGACGTAGATCGCCATCCACCGAGATCAATGGTCAAGAGAGATTTTGGAGTTTGAAACATCGCGGAGGTTAAAATGTCTAAGCGAGCTCAAAATTTCAACTGTGGTTTCCCTGCAAAGGTACATGGTATCTTCGGGTGTATTTCGGGGTGAAAAGTGGGTAGAATCAAAACCACCCTATCACACCCCTGAAATCACGTGCTAAATATAAATTAATTGGGTCTAATCCGAAGGCTACACGTGATAATGAAACCTGACGACGAGTCAATTCGTCTTGAGAAACTTACTTGTGTACCATTCATTCACATAGTGCCAAATAAGCGCTGCCAAATAACCGATTTAATACTCATCATTGAAATCGATGGACGAATGTGAGAGGCCATTATCCCTGTAAGGATTTTAGTCAGTAGCCAATCATTAGTATTTGATGGTGACTGTTACTCAAAAGGCAGGTGAAATTACTCTATTTTGGAACGAGATATCTACAAATCGAAATGCTCATCCAATTCATGTGCAGTTGAGGAAAATAGGCTCATGTTTCCTGATGAACCAAAGGGAGCCAAGGAGAAAGATTCAACGGTTTTCAGCAAATCAGGGAATATGATAGAATTACCAAGTAAAAAGAGAGAAAGGCATGCTGCGCAAATCCTAACTACAAAATATTGCGCAAAATATGATGATGAGCCAGAATCAAGTGAAGATATCACGTTGAATCCTATTATGAAGGATTTTATCATTAATGGATATGCAGATGGATACAACACGCAAGCTGGAAATAGAAAAAATAAAAAACAACAAAAGGAGGAGGCTAAAGATGGAAGAGTTAAAAGCATTGAAGAAAACTAGCCTAGCTGGCTTGACACGTTAAAGGAAGAGATTGAAAAACAGAAATAAAATTACAAGCTAAATCGAGTATATTTCAGGGAATTTTGTGATAATGCAGACACGTGGCATTTAGGGTAGAGATCCTAGATATTTCGGTTTTCATTTATAACTATTTCCCTAGAAAGTAGGAGTTTGGTTTTGATAAGTTACTCCCTCTGTAACCAATGTCTATTTTTGGAATCTTGGAAAGAATGACTATTTTTTGGTCTCCTATGTAATTTATCTATATATACTATTAAAAAAAATAAAAGAATGATTCGACTAGCCGGAGAAGGGCATGCCCTTGTAGCAAGAAAACTTTATGATTTCTTATGGATTTTAATATAAGTAGAGAATGTTTTCTTAGATATCTAAGATTCATCATGGTGTTGATGTTCAATATGTTTTCTTGTATTTGATATTCATGAATGTGTTTTGCTACTAGTGATAATCTTTAAGCAAAAGAAGCAATTCATCTTGTTAGTGCTCCTTCTCATATTGATTATACTTGTTATGTGTTTATTGGTGTCTGGTTTAGAATTCACCCTTAATTGGTGCTATGTTTTCGGTAGCCATCATTTATGTTTCTTCTTCTAAATCTATACCAAGAGATTCATCCTCTGTTAGACGCCTCTTGCCATAGTGGTATTTCCTTTCTTTCCCACCACCATATCATATTACTTATTTGGTTGAACATCGTGCCTATTTTTCCTCTGTTCCCTCAGGAATACATAGCTTATAAATCTTCATACGATTTCAAGAATTGACCCCATTGCCCAATGACCCTGTTGTTCCTGAGTCTGTACTAAGGCTTAAAGTACAGTGTCAAGGCATCCGAAAATATGATAATAGTTGATAGAGGATTTCGCTAACCTCGGTGTGGGAAGCTAAAGAAGATTTCTGCGTTCACGTTGTCTTGCTTCCAA
>ML796396.1:95982-124479 GCA_009831015.1 Picea engelmannii
AGGGGTGGCTCCAACAGACCCTGTTCTCTTGTTTTTCCTACCACTTTTTAAAAATTATCCTATTGTAAAATCTAACCTCTGTGTGTCCATTGCCAAAAAAAATTGAGTATTTTCAGTATCTATATGTATGAGAGATCCCTCTCTAGTTGGAAGGGTCAGAATTCAACCGAAAGTTGGTTGAAATAGTTACCTTTGTCGTTTGTCTATTAGCCGAGAAAATTTACAAAGTGTTAACATTATGGTGTCGTTGTCGGGGAACGAAGGTGAAATATTCCCTGGGAGAAACAACAAAGTTCATATCTGATTATTGATGGTGAAAGTATTCAGACACAGAGAGGTTGTACATCATTCACTTGGTGACTCCATTTTCAAGAATCTAGAATTCAAAATTTTCATGGCAACTTCATTGTCCAAAGTCTTAGTAGCCTGGAGATTTGATTGGAAACTCCACTCAAGCTTCAAATGTGATTCAGAAACTCAATTGGAAGATGAGATCCCTTGACAGAGGTATGAAAGGACATCATGGGAGAAAAGAAGTACCTAAAGTTGAGTTTTTTCCAGAACATAACATTTTTTATTATTAATTACATTTTTTCCTTTCCTGAACATGCTAAACAAATTTTTCTTTACCTATTGCATTCAAATAATGATCATGATAATCTTGCAATTTTATATCCCCCTCTTAAATGTGTACATACATCTCCTCACTGTAGCACAGATTTTGATCAAAATTTTCCATCTGATCCATGTGATGACCATAGCCAAGTTGATGAGCCTCATGAAACCAAAGTTGATGTCTCACCTCTGATACTTGATCCAACACCCTCCAAGATTCAACATAGATACAGTCCTTTAAAATTACCTCACATCCTTCATGGTTTTCCTCCAAAGCACTATAAGTACCTACCTGTGTTTGATGGGGAACCTGATGCCATCACAACGGAAAAACACGTCAAACATTTTGAAAATTTTATAGATTTGTTTGAGATTGATCATGATGATGTTTGTATGAGGTCTTTCTCTCAATCCTTGAAAGGGGATACCAAAGACTAGTTTAAACATTTGTAGCCAGAAACAACTATCTCATGGGAATAATTGAAGAATGTCTTTTTGAAGTTTTGGGGAAAGAAGAAATATTTGGATTTACATCTTAGAGAGTTATATACCTTAAAAAGGAATAAAAATGAAACTATTTATACATTCAGTAGAAGGATTTCCAGTATTTATTACAATTTTCCAAAATAAAGTCAACCCACTGAAGTTGCTTCCATTCTCCATTATGCAACAAATTTTCATCTAGATTTGTCTTTTCTCGTGATGGAAAGAATACCTAAATCCTTACAGCAAATGTTTAATGATTCTCAGGAGATTCAACACAATATCCAAGCATGTAAACATATTCAGAATGAGGATTTGGATGCTAAATAATATGAAAGTGAATATGAACAAAAAACAGTCGATTGGAATCTTGAGTAAAGAATTAATAATATCATAGGTCCTCTTGAAGTTTTTAATGCTAATAATTTTTTAAAAGATTATATTCCACTTATTGAAAAAGGAGGTGATAATTTAGCTTCTGATCCATCCCATGATAATAATGGGGCCGATTTTTTTATATATTCATTTGTAGACAGTCAATAAGATGAACTTGAAAATCGGTTTGTTCAAGAGCAGGTTGATGTTCCAAGTTTTTTCTTCTTATATGGCATTGCATATGTTGTTGATTTGCCTATATATGATGAATATGATGATGATTGTGATGTTGACTTCCTAGAACAATCAGTTGCATGTTCTCTATAAAAAAAAATTCCTTTTCAACAGTGTATTAAGAGAACTTAGCTTACATATCACAGTTACAAAGAAGAAAGTATTGAACCAGCTGAAGGGAATTCTTTACCTTTATGATTTTCTTCATTTCAATTATTGAAATAAAATTCTAAGATCATCACTGAAGCAAAGGAATGAATGTTGATGCTAAATTACACTGACTCACTAGAAAAAAATGACAAGGAATTGCAACAATATTCTCATGTGTTTGATAGTCATGGAAATTGTTATGAAGAAGGTCTTGTCATATCATATTTGCAACCACTGGTTGAAGATGAATCTGAAAAAGAGTTTGTTCAAAAATCCAAAGAAATTGAAAAATGTGCATATGACAATAGTGAAGAAAATGAAGAAGTCTTTGAATCAGGTGAAAGAACCTTTCCATTGTGCTTTGCTTCTTTCAAATTGCTAAAGCAAAATATTTATAATGTTTTAGATCATAAATCCTTCAGGCGTGATGTTGAATATGAAGAAAGCAGTGGACTTGCAAATGAAAACTATCTTCCATTAAGTTTTTCTTCCTTTGAATTGTTGAAAGCAAATCATGAGAAAACAAATAAAGCTGATCAAAGAATTGTTGTTAAAATTCATTTTCCTTCTCCAAAAATTGATGAAGATATTCAACAAGATTTCCAGCAAAACAAAGTGTTTCAAAGTTGTTTTTCTTCCCTTATGAATGATGTGGTTGTTAAAATTCCAAGGGGATTAGACATGGATGAGGGTTCTAAAACTGCATCTATGGATATTTTAAGCAATGAGAAAACAAATGACATAGAATTTCAGGAAAGCAAAAAAACAGTGTATTCCACTGTTCAAACAGAAATACATAAAGATAATAAAGAGGCAGTAGTTTTCTTTGATTCCTTTGAAGATCATAGTTTTTAAAATGCATCCATGGGAACTCCAGAAGGTGAAATGGTTCATGCTATTTTCTTTCACATTTGCAAGAAGATTATGAGCAAGGATTTATTTCCCTCCATTCATTTGAAAGTCAAAATAACAGTCCTCGAGCAAATTTCCTGAAAGTAAATAAAATTAAATAGGAATTTTTTGATGAACAAGAGGATGGCCTTGATGCACATAATATGGCTATCATAGTTGAATATGTTCAAGGTTCTATGAATGTTTTTGTAGAAAAATCTATCGTTTCCATTTCATTTGAAGTTATTCTCAGAACTGAAGAAGTAGAGCAAGAACAACAAACACTTATGAAGGAGACTTGTCTTTTTGTTTTTGCTCATCAAGAAGAAATGTTTTCTCATGTGTTCTATGACCTTGTGGCATGCTATATGGAGTGTTTTAACAATCAGAATTTACATCTTATGATGAGTTGTGAGCTTAGAAATAAATATGAGGGTAAACCAACGTCAGTATTAAATATGGGTTTCTTACCAAAAGAGGTTTCATTTCAATCAGCATTGTCTTACGATTCAGAAGATTGTTATTTCCAGCAGTCTCAACAGATTTTTCAACCTCTTGGTGGAAACCAATCGATTAAATCACATGAAAACAAGAAGGTGGTGGAAAGAGTGAGACATGATTGTTATTTTGTGCATGTTTTAGAGGATCCATTTGCAGTTTTGTTGGAGACAGTAAACAATCCCAATGTTTTTAAATTTTTGAGATTCAAATGCATAGGTAAATTCTTGAATGAATTATCAGTTGACAAGCTTTGGAGAAAACATGTTCAAAGAAAATAGACAGTAGATAAAATGCTTGTATGGTTCCATTGGAATTATGATTTCACCTAATTGAAGGCTCATTTCAGCAGTTAGGGTAGGTATGTGCGAATAAGCTTGATGATCAAGAATTTTCCAGTTTAAGATTTTCAAATAATGTGGTTAGTTATATTTAGCGGTATATCCAGCGTTCAGTCTCCTGATGAGAGCATTGTGCAAACTTTGGTTTTCAACAGACACTGGTGACATGTCAAAGTTGGGTACACACCTTTTTGGGAGGAGCTTAGTGGATGAGGCATATGGTCTACAATTTCTTTGCTACCTCATTGGGAGGATAGAATCCCCAGTTGGATCCCATGTTATCACCATTTAAATTTTGGTGTGAAATCGAGATTTCAGGGTTTAGTGAGGTGCTAAACTAATTTGGAAGTCAGATAAATTTGGAGGAGTTCCATAAAATGGAAAAAGAGATTAAATTGGATGGAGTCGTTAAGCAAATTGGGATGAAAGGATGTATATCGCCATCCGTCGAGATCAACGGTCAAGAGATATTTTAGAGTTTGAAACAACGTGGAGGTTAAAATGTCTAAGCACGCTCGAAATTTCAACTGTGGTTTCCCCGCAAAGATATGTGGCATCTTTAGGAGTATTTCGAGGAGAAAAGATGGTAGACTCAAAACCACCCTATCACACCCCTAAAATCACGTGCTAAATATAAATTAATTGGGTCTAATCCGAAGGCTACACGTGACAATGAAACTTGACGATGAGTCAAATCATCTCGAGAAACCCATTTGTGTACCATTCATACGTGTAGTGTCAAATAAGCACCACCAAATAACCAATTTAATACACATCATTGGAAATCGATGACCGAACGTGAGAGATTGTTATCCCTGTAAGGATTTTAGTCAGTAGCCAATGATTAGTATTTTATGGTGATTGTTACTCAAAACATAGGTAGAATTACACTATTTTTGAACGAGATATCTACAAATCGAAGTGCTTGTCCAATTCATGTGCAATTGAGGCAAATAGGCTCATGTTTCCTGACGAACTAGAGGGAGCCGAGGAGAAAGATTCAATGGTTTTCTGCAAATCAGTGAATATGACAGAATTATCAAGTAAAAAGAGAGAAAGGAATGTTGCGCAAATCCTAACAACAAAATCTGGCGCAAAATCTGTCGATGAGCCAGAATCAGGCGAAGATATCAGGTTGAATCCTATTATGAAGAATTTGATCATTAATGGATGTGCGTATGGATACAACACACAAGTTGGCAAGAGAAAAAATAAAAATAAAAACAAAAGGAGGAGGCTAAAGCTGGAACAGTTAAAAGCATTGAAGAAAACCAGCCTACCTAGATTGACTCGTTAAAGGAAGAGATTGCAAAACTAAAATCAAATTGCAAGATAAATCGAGTATATTTAAGGGAATTTTCTGATAATGCAGACAAGTGGAATTTAGGGTAAAGATCCCAAATATTTTGGTTTTCATTTATAATTGTTTCCCTAGAAAGTAGGAGTTCGGTTTTGATACATTACTCCCTCTGTAACCAATGTCTATTTTTGGAATCTTGGAAAGAATGACCATTTTTTGGTCTCCTATGTAATTTATCTATATATACTGTTAAACAATATAAAAGAATGGTTTGACTGGCCGGAGAAGGGCCTGCCCTTGTAGCAGGAAAAGTTTGTGATTTCTTATGGATTTTAATATAAGAAGAGAAGGTTTTCTTAGATAGTCGAGATTCATCATCGTGTTGATGTTCAGTATGTTTTCTTGCATTTCATATTCATGAATGTGTTTTGATGCTAGTGATAATCTTTAAGAAAAAGAAGGATTTCATCTTGTTAGTGCTCCTTCTCATATTGATTATACTTGTTATGTGTTTATTGGTTTCTAGTTTAGAATTAACCCTTGATTGGTGCTCTGTTTTCAGTAGCCATCCTTTATGTTTCTTCTTCTAAAGCTATACCAAGAGTTTCATCCTCTGTTAGACATCTCTTTCCATAGTGGTATTTCTTTTCTTTCCCACTGCCATCTCATATTACTTATTTGGCTGAACACCGTGCCTATTTTGCCTCTGTTCCCTCAGGAATACATAGCTTATAAATCTTCATATGATTTCAAGAATTGACCACATTGCCCAATGGCCCTGTTCTCTTGTTTGTCCTACCACTTTTTAAAAATTATACTATTGCAGAATCTGACCTCTGTGTGTCCATTTCCAAATATTTTTGAGTATTTTCAGTATCTTTATGTCTGAGAGAGCGCTCTTTGGTTGGAAGGGTCATAATCCAACTGAAATTTGGTTGAAATAGTTACCTCTATCACTTGTATATCAGTCGGGAAAATTTACAGAGTGCTAACAGGTTTGGTGATGGGATTTGTGGGCTTGTGTTGGGGATTCACACCCACAAGGAAAGCCTAATTTGATGTTGACTAGTGGAAGGGCTTCTATGGTGACCCTTAAAGATTGTATATATAGTAGAGAGGTAATTGTGACATATTATATTGTGTCATAGTGTGGAGACATGATGGATCTATCATAAGTGAGTCTGCACTTATGCTAGGAGGATTGGTCATATCAGCAAAGGGAAAGTATGCAAAGTGGAAAATATGTCCCTGAAGAGAGAGGTGAAGAAGGTCGCACATGTGGAGTGATTTTTTTTTACAATACACGGTTTGTAGGAGGACAAAGCATGTATATACGCAAGTTGTAGAAGAAAAATCACATATAGGGTATATGCGATTTGTAGTAGAGCAAACAAAGTATGTCTATGGGTTGGCGGTAAGGTGAAACATATATCTGATCTTTTTGGGTAGGTACAAATCTATATAGGCTGAAAGGCGACATCAGTAGGTCATACAGGTGTTCTATAGTAGATTCATGGGCAGAGAATATTTTCATAATATTGTTGAGGTTTGGTTTTCTGATTTCTATATTTGATAACAAGGGTGTTGTCAGTTTTGGTGACTTTGGATGACAAGGTTGTCCTCAAAATCTTGGTGATTTTGTATAGGTTGGCAGGGATGGTTTTTCCCTTATGATTTATGATGATAACAAGATTACATAACTAAAATTGTGTCTCATGTGTATTGATGATTCATCTTTGTTCTTGTTGTTTCAACTGCATATGTTTTCAGTCAATAATTTTCAATGTAGAATTGGTCAGTGATAACAACTAGGGTGTTACTGTTGGTTCACTAGGAAGCAGTTTCTCAGATCTGAAAATTAGTCGTGCATAGAGTTGCATGTGAAAATTGGCACTCGAAAAATAATTAATCCATACATTCATCCACATCCACAAAGGGCATCATATTCATGTTTAACCAACTTCAAAAAAGATAGTAGAACTAAAATAGAAATAAAATTAGAAACATCATTTCCCTAAATATATTTTCTAAAGTAAAAATATCCTTATTAGAAAAAAATTATATATAGATTAATAAGATGGAATTGATTCTTCAAAAGTAAAAAGAAACAAATTTTCAAGAAAACTTCTATATTGTATTCATAATTCTCTCAAATTCAATATATTCTAGTACAAAATACTATAATAGTAAAAGTAGAATTGAGAAATTACAATATAATTATAAAATGATAACAGTGAAAATTGCAAGCCCAGTAAGTGAACAATTTACAAGTATTTATATTATATTAAAAAGTTTGAAAAAGTTACAAAGAAAAAACTTTTGAGAATAATATCAAAAGCCTTCCTCACTTTAAAGTCTAAAATTTTCTATGAAGAAAAAGAACAAGAATTATATATGCTGATAAAAAAGGGGATGAACACTTTGTTGAAAATGAAAACAAATGTGACTTAAAAAAAAATTTCAAGCTTTAGATAATTAAGTCAACTGTTAGAGGAAAGTTCTTTTTTCATTCTGTAAGCAATACCCATTTCAATATCACTCCCTTTTATCTCCTTTCTCCTAACTTTTTTTGTAACGATTTCCAAACTTAGACAAGAGTGGGAAGGTAGAAACCCAAATATTTTGGAAAGATCATTATTTCTCTTGTTTTTATGATTAAATTAGTTAGTCTATTGGGATATGTAAGACATTGCTACATATTTTTATTTTACTTTTGCTTAGGTGATCTATAAACGACCGTGGATATTCCATTGGAATAGCTTTTCACAATAGATCTTGAACTATTATGAAATCTTAGATTTTTGCAGTTTATTTCCTTATATCCCATATTAGTTAATTACTAGCCTTGCTTGAATTTATGAAATAATTGAAATATAAAAATGAAATAATAGGCACAAAATACACACCATCACACAATGAATATAAGATTTGACCTGGAAAACCCAATATGGGAGAAAACCCATCTAGAAGGTGAGGCATATGCTTTATTCTCTTTTCTTAAGTTATAAAATGCACATACAAAGGAATGGTAACTCACTATGGAGTTACCTTTTGATATTTTGGCCTGAATGACTACTCCAAAATCCTCCTGCTCCTCTTGTTGGAACATCAAGAATTGATGGTTCATAAAACATATCCTGGGTCCAGTTGGTTAAGAGGTCGACCTACATCTAGATATAGTCAGTTGGACGATCGAATAACACACTGCACTAGTCGGTCAAGTAGTTGGCGTGCCTATCAGTCAGACAATCGACCAAAGTCGAAGATAGTTGGGCAGTGGATCAACAATCCCAACAATTAACTATGAGTTGGATGGGTCGAGCATCCTTGTCAATCCAAATCGATAGAGTGTATTTAACATAGTCAACTCTAACAATTGACAACTACATGTGGACAAGATCATCTAGATTATATGGAAATTGGTTATATCTTAAGACTATAAAAGAAGACCCCTTGGGTCATTATCATAAGAAGATATTGTGCAATAGATCATGTGGATAAATATGTGAAACAAGCACTATGATGTTCTAATCACAGTGCGCTTTACTTAAGTGTTGTAATGGTGTCTTTAGACACCACCCGTATCTTTGAAAAAAAATTCTTCTTCGATTATATACAGAACTATGTCCTTTGTTTCATGTCATGTTCCACCCTATTCCCCAACATGGTGTCAGAACCGATGGTTTAAAACCTCGATGTGTTATCTGCAAACCTTATTGAGTTGGATATGTTGTGTGATTGACTCTAGGCTGGTGGTTTTCTGATTGGAACTTATTGGAATAGACCAATCTATATAGATATCAAAGATGGATTCAATGATTGATCATGTTGTTATGAACAAATCAAATTATGAAGTATGGGGACCAGATATGGAAACCCTACTAAAGAGAAAAGGACTATGGTAGTATATGAAGGTCGCAATTCTAGATCCAGTAGATGACCAAGAGAAGTTCAACGTTGATGGAAAGAAGGATGAGTTTGTAGGATTCATTATGAACTACATCTTGTAGGAGATTTATTTTCACCTAAGTGGAATCGATTGTCCTCATCAAGTCTAGAAGAAGATGAAAACCTTGTTCGACTAAGTCAAAGAGATACATGTCATGTAGTTGGAGAAAGAGTTGATCTCTCTTGATCTTCATTCCTTTGAGAGAATGGAGGAATATTTGGCATGTGTCAAAGAAATCCAACTCAAATTGAGTGAATCTAGAAGGAGATATCAGAATAAGGATGGAAAAATCATCGAGCTAGTCCTGATGAACTTTAGAAAACATGTTCGTGTTGACTTTCCACATGAGCTAGAAAGAATGCAAGTAATATGGTAAGGATTACACATTTGAATCTTTCTATGGCCTTTTGATCACTGATCAACATAGTTTTCTTGGAGAAGGAAAGGTTGGTGGTCAACACTAGGACTTCCTCAAGGGAAAGGGAAATATGGATCTGAGGGATAGAGTATGGTTTGATATCTCTACATAAAAACCTACATACCATGGCCATAAACATCAGAGACATGAAGATGAACCATAATGTAATTGAAAGAAGAAGACATGCTAGTACTCTAGAAAGACTAGACATGTGGAGAAAACCTACTATAAGAATAGAGATGATTTAGAGGAGAAGGTTAAATTCCTTGAAGGAGATGTGTCTGTTGTTCATCGACCCGCTGATAATTTCACCTTCCAAGTCTAAAATTATCATGCCTTGATGTCTTTTTCTATGCAAAACAAATAGGTATTTGACTCTTGTTGCACCCATCACATGGCTAAGAATTCCTCTTTGTTAACGAGAAGGAATAACGCTGAGGAGAGTAAAATATATGTTCTTGATGTTTTTTCTCTGGATGTTGTTGGTTAGGGTGATTTTGCTTCTCAATATGGGAATATTGTCAACATCTATCATGTGAAAAATATCATCTCCAATCTGTTTTTTGTTTCTCAATTAACACACATAGGTAAGGTTGTGGAATTTTGTCCAAATCGGTTCTATGTTTGTGATTTGAACAAAGCTAAGTCAATTTTCGCGGGTAGGATTCTTGACTTGATGAAAATTTTGTACAAGTTATATATGACTAGACTCGACCTGAACCCAAACTGACTGCACTTGTTTCTCACATCAATGAAATAAGTTGAATTTGGCATGAATGACTTGGACATCTAAATTTCCAAAGTCTGCATGCATTGTTAGCTTAGAACATGGTTGTTGGTTTTCCAAAGGTGTTTCCCCTTGAATGAGTCTGTAATGGATGTGTATTTGGGAAGAATCATCAGGCACCATTCAACTCTGGTAAATCTTGGAGAGCACAAAAGCTACTAGAATTGGTTCACAATGATATTTTCTACATTAATTTACCTTCACTGGAAGGTGCAAGGTACATTTTGACTTTCATTGATGATTTATCTCACTTCACATGGGTAGTTTTTCTAAAGAATAAGAACCTTGTATTTGAGAAGTTCAAGGAGTTTCGGGCCTTTTCTAAAAATCAATGTGGTCAACCCATCAAATGTTTGAGATTAGACAATGGTGGTGAATATGTATGTTGACCTTTTGAATAATACATACTTCGATTTGGTATTGAATGGAAGTGTTCAGTTACTCACACTCCTCAACAAAATGATGTTGCAAAGTGAAAAAAATATACATTAGTTGAAATGGATAGATTTGTTTTGTAGGATAAAGACTTGCCCCCTCACTTATGGGTTGAAGCGGTCTACTATGCACATTATCTTCTCAATCTCAACTTGACTCGAGTTATTTCTTCCATGACTCCAATAAAACGATGGTGTGGGAATAAGCCTTAAGTCGACCATCCATGTGTTTGGATGTGCTTCATGGGATCACATTCTTGATGATTGCAGAAATAAGTTGGATGCAAAGAGCCATGCTTGCATCATGATGGGATACTTTGAAGAGTCAAAAGATTATCGACTATTTGACCTTGTCAAAGGAAAAATCATTATCAGACAAAATGTACGATATGATGAGAAGTATTATGGAATCAAGTTGTTGAATGAATCTTATATATTATTATATGATGATCCCTTTGATGTTATCTCTAACACTAACACTCCTTTTCCATACTTCAATCCTTCAAATGGAAAGTATAACTTCCCTATTCCGACTAAACCATCGACATTCAAGTCAACTAGTTTGTCGTCCTCTATTTCAACTTGCTCATGGGATGATAACCCTCCAAATTTTGGGAGAGCATGGCATTCCTATTCATACCTCAACTGCAACCTACTGCGATAACCAAAGTTCTATACAGGTTGCTAACAATCATATTTCCCATAATAATATGAAGCATGTGGAGCTCCATGCTAATTATTTGAGACAATTGGTTCATGAGAACGGTGTCTCTCTTGAATATTGCAGAAAAAAAGATCAAGTTGATGATTGTTATCACTGAAAATTTTCTGCAACATTGCACACAAATGGTTAAAGAAACACATCAATGCCAACAACAATTAGTCCACCTACAACACCAAAATGCATTCAAAAGGAAAAAAGATATACAATTGGGTCAAAATTAAAATGCACAGATTCACCAATGGAAGTGTGCACATAGTGCGCAATATGTGTGGACCAACACAGCTCTCAGCGCACAAAATGTGCGACTATGTACAAGAAAATCCACACACTTCTATGAATGATGCATTTATGGATCTTGTCATCCCCTCAACCACTTCTGGTCCGAACCCCAACATGATTTGACACTCATATCTAAGCGAAATATATCTTGGGGGTTGGTCAAGGGCTAGAGGGTTCCCTAAAAGGCCCCTTGTTCATACTATGAATCATTTTCATTTTTCCATGTATGAATGCTATAAATAAGAGCCATGGGTGTGCTAAGAAACCAAGATATTCATAGTATTTTTTGTTAATGTTTAAGATATTATTAGATTTCTTTGCATTTCAATAAATAAAAATAGCATAAGATAGGATCATTGATAAATACACAATCACAAGAGACACATCATTTATCCTGGGAAACCCTCATGGGGGAGAAAACCCAGCAAAACTTCCTTATTATAGATAGTTAATGCAATGCCAAGAGATAACTCAAACAAATACAGAAAGTCCTCTCCCAAGGATGCACCTCTCTCTCTCTCTCTCTCTTCTCCAACTGCAGCTCTGAAGCTTGTCTCTCAATGAACAAATGTGTGTGTATCTAACTGAGGTGCTAGCCTCCTTATTTATACAACACTATCACATGTGGAGGTGTCTTTTCACTGGCAGGGCCGACTTCTCCTTTTGGGTGGTTATAACCACCTTTAGTATATTCTAGGGCCTCTTTAATATATTTTGGGGCTGACTTCTTCTTTTGTATATTACAATTACATTTTGACCAATCCGCAAAAGGAGATTTGGTCTTTTACAATAGCTGTCATGATCAATCTGCAATGGGGATTGATCCAATGAATAATATATCAATAATAATTAGAATATGCTTTGAAGTTACATTATTTCAACACTCCCCCTTAACAAGAAGGGTATTCTATAACAACATCAGGAGAGAGATAGGACTGCATCATCAACAACATCAGGAGGACAACATCATCAATATCATCTTGGAACTCTAATTGGCGTATCTATAAATCATCAAAAATTTTCTCATCAGTAGCATCGCCATTCTCAAAGGAATGCAATCATCATATGCATCAATATGGATTGGTATAAAAATAATACATCATCATCACATCACAAGGCTGGATCATCATCACAATACTGGACTAGCTTTACGTCACATCTATCAAGCTGGAAGCACAATACTCATCTTTCTTTACGTCACAACAATCAAGCTGGAAGAAAGATACTCGTCTTTCTTTATGTCACAACAATCAAGCTGGAAGAAAGATACTAGACTGGCTTTATGTCACAATTTTCAAGATGGAAGCACAGTACTAGTCACATCTCATCTCATCGTCTTGCTTTACATCACAACAATCAAGATGGAAGAAATATACTCATCTTTCTTTACGTCACAACAATCAAGCTGGAAGCAAGATACTTGTCTTGATTTACGTCACAACAATCAATCTGGAAGTAAGATACTAGACTGGCTTTACATCACAACTATCAAGCTAGAAGCACAGTACTAATCACATCTCATCTCATCATCTTTCTTTACATCACATCAATCAAGATGGAAGAAAGATACTAGATTGGATTTACGTCACAGCTATCAAGCTGGAAGCATAGTACTAGTCATATCTCATATCATCATCTTGCTTTACGTCACAACAATCAAGATGGAAGCAAGATATTAGACTGGCTTTGCGTCAAATCTATCAAGTTGGAAGCCCAGTACTAATCACATCTCATCTCATCGTCTTTCTTTACATCACAACAATCAAGCTGGAAGCACAGTACTAGTCACATCTTTATGTCACAACTATCAAGATGGAAGCACATTACTAATCACATATCAACATCTCAAATTCTGAGGCGAGCCTCTTCTTACATTCAATGATGATATTTTCTTCTCCAGTTAATCATAAGTCATCCACATACAACAATAATATTGATGGCTCATCATTCATAACCTTGAAGTAAAGGTTAGAATCTTCTTTACTCTTGGTAAAGCCCAAGCTCGTCAGGAAACTATATATCTAGCCATACCAAGCTCTAGGAGCTTGCTTTAATCCATACAGATCCTTCTTCAGCTTGCAAACATGATACTTCTTGTCTTCAACTTCAAATCCTTGAGGTTGCTCTATAGACACTTCTTCTTCGATGACAACATTTAGGAAAGTTGTCTTTATGTCCATCTGGTGTAACTTCTATGACATCTTAGTTGCAAGGGCTATGATGGTTCTGATCGAAGTGTATCTGGATACAGGAGTGAATGTCTCTTCATAGTCAATGCCTTACTTTTGAGAAAATCCACGAGCAACAAATCTTTCTTTATACTTCCATCAACAACATGTTTAATTTTGAAGAGCCATTTGGAAGATACCACATCCTTTCTCTTTGGTCTGGGAACTATTTCCCATACATTGTTCTTTATTATGGATTGGTATTCTTCTGTCATGGCATATTCCCATTCTTTTTTCTGAATGGCTTCTTCAAAGAAAGTAGGTTCTTTCTCTAGGAGATCACACATCAAATCCATATAACTGGAGAATGGCTTAGGTCTCTTCACCTGTCTCGTGGTTCCTTCGGGAACACCATACTTCTCTCCATCTTGAATAAGCTCTCTTGCCCAAGCAGGATTTATTTTATGGGAGATCATCATCTAAGGAGGTTCTTGAAATTATACTATGTCATGGTCTTCTAGAATTTCCTCATCATGGGAATTTGTGACTTCCCTCATTGGTTATGTAGCTCTGGGAACCTCCCTCACTGATTTTGCAATTCTGGGGATTATGGGTTCCTCTTCATATACTTCTTCAAGCTGGAATCTTCTCGATTTATTGAGCACTGTATATTCATCGAAGGTCACATCCCTGCTAATATCAATGTGATGGTGACTTGGTATATAAATAATGAATGCCTTGGAGACCTCACAGTATCCCACAAATATTCCCTTCTTTCCTGAGGGTTCCAACTTGTTTCTCTTCTCTTTCGGAATATGTATAAATACTAGGCAGCCAAATATTTTGAGATGGCTTACCTCTGGTTTTTTTTCAGTGAACATCTCTTTCGGGGTCTTGAACCCAAGTGCACTATGGGACAATCAATTTTTCACATATATAGCTGTCATTACTGCTTCTGCCCATAAGCACATTGGAATATCTTGATCATGGATCATGGTCTTCACAGCTTCCATTATCGTTATGTTCTTCCTTTAAGCTACACCTTTTTGTTGAGGATTATAGGGAGTAGTGAGTTCCGTCTTGATCCCAACATCTTTGCAGAAGTTAACAAACTCTTTTGAGGTGTATTCTCCTCCATTATATGACCTGAGTATCTTGATATTTCTTTTAGAAAGATTCTCTATCAAGGCTTTGAATTCCTTGAATTTGTTGAACACTTCATCTTTAGATTTCAAAAAATACACCCAGGTCTTATGAGAATAATAATCAATAAATGATACATAGTATACATACCCACTAATGGAGGATGATGGCATTCAGCCACACACATATGAATGAATGAGTTCTAGGACTCCTTCTACTTTGATGTCTCTCTTCAGAAAAGGGTTCTTGATGTTCTTCCTTTCTGCACATCCATTTCACATGCCTTCATGGTCAACCTTGAGTTCTGGTAGACCTGTGATAGCTTTTCATACGTATGGTAGTGCCTTGTAGTTGATGTGGGATAATCTTCTATGCCAAAGTTCACATGGATTCTCAATGGTGTGGGTCATGGAAACTTCTAAGCAACCCTTTATCTTATAAAATCCACCTTCTTCTTTTCCAATGATGATTTCTTCTTTTATGGTTTCTCCTTTAGTATGTTTCCTTCTGCAACCTTCACTATATCTTCCTCGAGGTTATTACCTGTGACCTGGAACAAGGTCAACAAAACAACAAGCAAGAGTAATATCCTTTTGATAATATAAAACAATAGCACGAACAATCATCACAGTAGATCCTTTAGAGATATCACTTGTAACTTGTCTGAAGAAAATATTAAAGGTAAGGAGTACAATACAAAATGAGGTCAACACTCTCATAGTGTTGTGATCAAACATTCCTCCATGGAAACCTGGAACTAACGATTTCTCCTACGACCTGGAGTCTTTTCCTTGAGAATGAGTGTGCTTCTACTTTCCTTCCAAGTCTCCTTCACTCAATATGACAAGTGTTTTCTTCCACCTGTCTTTTGTACTAGGACAATATGCTCTCATGAAAGAAGGTTAGGTTAGAGAATAAAATCTATGATCTCTACTTTAATCCATCTAATAATTTGATCATAGATTCAACATGCAACACTGATCAAGATAATGGCATAACAAATGGATGCATATAAGAATAATCAAACCTGAGTTTCATTATTCTTCTGAATGTGTTAGATCTTGAGATCCTTCTGGATCTATAGCAAGATATCCCTTATCCTACAAATACTCTTTAAAGTTTAATCATTTAAACATATGTGAGTACACACCTCTTATAGCATTTGCAGGTAGTGGCACCATCTGGTAGCAATGGTAATGATCACCAACTCTTAAGAACTTCAAGGGTGACTGCAACTGGTACTACGACTGCAATTGCAACTGATACTGCAACTGCAGTTGATACTGCGACTGGTTCTGAGACTGCAACTGCAACTTAGGGTTTTATGAGGAAACCCTAATTTTTCAAACTTCAAATCTTGAAATTCTGATCCAGGGGATAAATGCACTCAGCTGAGGTGAGTAAGCTGGTGTAGTCAGATTTCTGAAAATACAACTTTTACCCCCTCAAATTTGACTAGCGGATTTCTGTACTGGTGCTTCTAGTTTTCTGGTACTTCTGGTACTCTGGTTTTCCAGTTTTTTGGTACTTTGTGAAAACTAGGGTTTCACTTTCCAGGAGATCTAGCCACTGAAAAGTTGTGCTGAGGATGCCAAAGTGATCCTTGAGGAAGGGCACACTTTTTTAGATGGTTTTGGGGCTGAAATACTTCTTCAATAAAAAACTCTAATTTGCATGTATGACAACAATGATATTTTTCACTTTCTCTTGTGAAATATGCTCTCTTCAGCTTAGCTATGATACCATGTTAATGTTTAAGATATTATTAGATTTCTTTACATTTCAATAAATAACAATAGCATAAGATAGGATCCCTGAGAAATACACAATCACAAGAGACACATCATTTATCCTAGGAAACCCTCATGGGGGAGATAACCCAACAAAACTTCCTTATTATAGATAGCCAATGCAATGCCAAGAGATAACTCAAACAAATACAAAAAATCCTTTCCCAAGGATGCACCTCTCTCTCTCTCTTCTCCAACTGCAGCTCTGAAACTTGTCTCTCAATGAACATGTGTGTGTGTATCTAACTGAGGCGCTAGGCTCCTTATTTATACAACACTATCACGCGTGGAGGTGTCTTTTCACTAGCAGGGACGACTTCTCCTTCTGGGTGGTTACAATCACCTTTAGTATATTTTTGGGCCTCTTTAATATATTCTGGGCCCGACTTCTTCTTTTGCCTATTACAATTACATTTTGACCAATCCGCAAAAGGGGATTTGGTCTTTTACAATAGTCGTCATGATCAATCCACAATGGGGATTGATCCAATGAATAATATATCAATAATAATTAGAATACACTTTGTAGTTACATTATTTCAACATTTTTATGCTGCAAGAATGCTTCCTTGGGAATACTCTTTTCTCTTGGAAGCCTTCAAGCACCATTGCAATAGGCCATTCCACTCACCTATTGAGGGAATATGCATTGTTTTCCTTCACCATTTTCCATTTATTCCATTGTATGAAGAGCTCTCCATTAGGGAACTCAAAATCCATCCCAAGGAGGAAGAGGGGAATCATAACTCCCTATTTTTCTCTACGGTGTTTTTCCTACTAATCTATTGATCCATTGGTAACATTATGTTGGTCATTGGTTGATTTTCATGGTTCTAAGTTTCTCAAATTTTCTAACATTTCTTTCTTAGTTGTTTTAGTTTATTTCTTTGTTTATCCATGTGTTTTTCTTATCTAACCCACTGAAAAAACTTATGTCTTGTCTAGCAGGCTCATCTAGACATGCAAGTGTTGTTTTTTTTCTCACCCAAGTGACATAACCAACACAATAGATTGGCGACCATAATAGGGATCGATATCAAATTCCTCCCTATTTGAGATTAGAGAGAAATTCATTTTGATTTTTTTGTCTTACAGGTACCAAAACCGACCTATCCCAACCTGCCAAAGTCAAAATTCAGAGCTGAGGAAGGAGTATTTCACTTGGAAATTTCTCCCCCGACGCATGACAGGAAGTGCGTAGTTTTTCCTTCCCACAGACATGCACTGTGCATGCCAAATTATTCTTTACACTATGCATTATATGCATTGTGTGCCTTCTGCGCACCTATAAGAATTGTAACCTTCGCATAAGTCCAATTTTTCAAATTGTAAGGATTTTTTTGAATGGTTTGAAGGCCCCTAGCCTTCAAATTTTTATTTTTATGCACTTTGTAAGGAAACTACTCTCCACTTAGAGTCCTTTTCCATATGAAGGGTTAGCTAACATAGGCACTTAGGGGGTAAAAAAACCAATATTATTTTTCTTTGTTTCCACATGGATGGCTTATTTGGCTTGTAAAATTTTAAGTTGAGGTTATTGCTTTCATACATAAATCACTTAAAGTGGGACTAGAAACCAATTTTGAACCTCAAGTATGCTCTTCCCTCGCACCCTAGTGTGATCTCTAGAATCATAAAGGAGGTTGAGAGTAAGTTTCATCTCTCTTAAAAAATATCTTTAGGAGAGGACAAATCCCCCCTAGGGTTCCACTTAGTTTTTTGAAATCATCTTAAAGTTTTGTAAGGGCCCATACATACCCACATGTTGCAAACTTAGGATAGTTTCTTAAAATTTATTTCTTAGCTTACATCACAATCTAGGGAAGTTTAAAGATCAAAGTAAGGGGCCCATACATTCCCACATGCTTTCAATCTGGGATAGTTTCAAAACTTTCTTAGTGTAAACAACATTTAGGAAGTATAAAGGATTTGTAAGGACCCATATGTCCACATTTCTAGTTCTTTATGGATTTAAATATTCTACAAGGTTGTACCAAAGACACATAGTAAGCTAGATAAAGAAGATTTGTAAGGACCACAAAAATTCCGCATGTTGCAATCTCACACTTAACTTATTAAAATCTTGGCACACTTTTTCACTTGCTTTCACACAAATCCACTCCTTACACACATAATTTCTATTTTGAAATAGTGGAGGTCGAAGTAGGTTTTCTCCAAAGGAATTCCAAAAGATCCGACTACCTCTTTGGAAATTATCGACACCCATTTAATTCAAACAAGATTGGTCCACACGCCCAATCTCTCATCCCACCACATCTAAAAATTTTCTAAAAACACACTAAGTTTTCCTCCATAGGAGGTGCCAAAAGAAATTTTTTAGTCTAGGTAAGATTTTGGGGGTAGGCATCCAAATAACCCCCCATTATCAGGTTCTCACATTTTCAAACAACAGAAATTGAGAAATAGGGAACTTTCAAATCCTCCAAGTCAAGTATTCCTACACCATAAGGTAGGGAGATACCCATGAAGGGTTTAAGGTCGAGGTCTGGTTGTTCTGTGCATCCCTCATTGAGTCACCCAACTCTTGGAAAGGCATCTAGCCCATGACCCATTTATTAGGCCAAAAATATAAATGTCGCACTTTGAACGAGGTACCTAATGGCCAAAACTTAGGACATCTACCCAGATGGAGATTATGGGATGCAATCGCACCTTGATCATATTTTGTGTGGTTATTGGGAAATATCACCATCTCTTTTGGGATATCCACCCTCTACCCCTTATTATAATTGATTATTTAAACCTTCACTAGTTCCTCTTCTGGTGGCTCTTGACCCCACTTTTGAGTGTTATTGGAAGTCCCAGTGCTATTTGATAGGAAAGAAAATACGTCTTTTAGGACACGAGCATTTGTTTTTATTGTTCTCGCACACAGACAAAATCCACCTATCCACATGCTTGTTTATTTTACAGTTGATGTATGTATGATGTTCATTTGATTACATGCCATTATGAGTTATACTATGTTCTAAAGGTCAAATTATAAAATCACTTGTTCATTTATTTCTCTTATCACCATTTTCACACATTCACTTTGCTATTCAAAACCATAGGGGACCCAGAGAATCCTCATTGTTCTAGACACTTGCAGAATCTTCCTCCTATTATAGGAGGAGTCCCTACTCTTTCCAACTTACCGGCTCAACCATCTCACACCCTCGTGAGTGCTACTATATTTGGATAAAATTTACTTGGTTCCACTTTTCTTGGGTTCAATTCCCAAGGCCATCCATCCACTAGTTATCCTTCACAAGGAGGTGAGGGTCAAACTTCTTCTCAAGGGAGAAGTACAACCCCACCAAATCTCTCTCAAGGGACAGGTCCACTACCTACTCACACAATGGATGGAACTATTATTCCACCAAATCTCCCTATTCCATACTTGACATACCTCAACATTCTTGATTTGACCAAAATCACGAATGATCCCATTCTACCTGACCCCACATGGCCCGATATGCCTACCAAACTACCTTCAAATATTCCAAAGTTTGAAGGAAAATAAAGGGAAGATCCTGCCAACCATGTTATGACCTTCCACTTATGGTGCTTTTCAAACAACATCATGTATGATTCCATCCGCTTGAGGTTTTTTCAAAGAACTCTCATAGGCACATTAGCCAAGTGGTATGTGGACAAAACATCAGGGTCCCATGTGACCTTTGAATAATTGGCCAAGGCCTTTTTGTCCTTTTTTACAACTACTAGTGCATCGCTATACTATCTTAGAACTCTTGTATGAGTTCAAAAAAACCACTTCTATCCATATAGCTGACCACATCCATGAATTGTGTCGACGATGTAGTTTGTGTAAAGTGGAAACCACCAAAGAACAACATCTTGATTGGTTTCTCAAATCCTTCATCTTTGTTATTACCAAGGATGTAGCATCCACTTTTTCTCAGTCAAAAGAGGAAGCCATCTACAAGTCCCAACAATTTGACCTCATCTATGCTCAGTCAGGTTACTTGTACAAAGTATTTCCTGATGCACCTAGACCCATACCATTTGGATAGGAAAAACCTAGTATGTCCCACCCTACAGATGGGTTGATTGGTTCTATGAACCATCTCAACCCTTACAGCCACCCATCACCCACTTATGGTGAACATCAATATCCACAACCATATGGAGGGACATATTATTACCCTCCTCCCAATCATCAACAATCATATCATGTTTCTCCCCCTCCACCAATGGGTGGACCCTCATCAGTACCCATGAGGTGTCTGACCTCTCAACCAAGTATGGGTTCACCTTATACCTCCGCATACAGCCTTAGGACTAGTGGAAGTGATTCAACTTCCTACATGCCATATGGATCATCTCCACAAAATGATCCATATTTTTCATTTCCTGGTCCTCCATAGTCAGTTGCCCCTCCACCAGGACAACCACAAGTTGACGTTAACTTTTTTCAAACCCCTCCCATTCAAAAAAATCATACTTTTGAGCAAATGAATATGGAAAATCTGACCCATCCCCAAAATAATTCCAAGAAGAAAGGGAAAAACTGAAACAATAACAAATCAGGACCAGGAGGAAACAAACCCCCACAAAACCACCCACCGATGGAAACCAAAATCAAGGCCACCAAAACCCCCAAGGGGGAAACAATAATAATCAACCACGACAAGGGCGGAAAAATAACCTCCAGACTAACTTACCTTGTGCTCTCTGTGGTGAGTATGGACATTATACACACCATTTCTTCCAAATTTATGATTTCAAACAGATGAAAGAGTCCATGAATGCACAACATCCTCCAGTGTTGCCTTCCCCTTAGCAGGCCCCACAACAATATTTGAAACAACCACCTCCATTCGTTCTGCAAAACCCCATTCCACACCAAGGTGTGATGAATACCCAACAAGACGTGCACCCTCCTCCACCCAAAATGGGGCAGTATAAAAAACTAGGCCCCAATCAACCTGGAAATCTGGTTGATCGCAACATCCTCCTTACCATCTAAGAAGATATTCTTTTGCAAACACGCAGTAACCAGTATGGTGCTCCCCTTGGATATACCCCAACCACCTTAGAAGTGGCTCCAACTATAATCGAAAAACCATTGATGATTCCATTCCCTAACACCAAACCAAACCATTGTATACCCAGTATGCCATTACAACAGAACAAACATAACCTTCATGATAGGGAAACTCATAACTATATTCGGGTCGATGACTTAACACAGTCTCCTCTAGCCATGTTTGTATTGGAGGTCCTCCAAACCTGTCCAACTCAGTGGAAATAATTTCTTTATGCCTTGGGGGAAGTAGACCTAGCTGACACTAGACTCATCACCTTTGATATAGATAGTGGATAACCACACCTTTCTGCCCTAGTAGCTTTCCAGATACTAGTTCAAATTCAGAACATCATAGTTCATTGATGCATCATCGATGAAGGTGCATCCACATGCATCATGTCCAAAGTAGTATGGAAAAAATGTGGCTCACCTGAGATAATACCATCTTCCATCACCCTAAGAGCTTATGAAGGTCGACCATTAGCCCCTAGAGGGATCTTCCAAAATGTCCCCATAGAACTTGGGGGAAAAACTATCTTGATCGACATTGAATTTATCGATGCCCCACTTGATTACAATATATTGTTTGGACATAGATACATGTATTCTATGAAGGTGTTATCCTCTTCTGTGTTTCAAATGATGATGTTCCCCCACAACGGGAAAATCATCACCATTAACCAACTTACACATTATGAGCCTAACCATTCCACCAACATTGATAACATTATTCCCCTTGTTCGCATTAGTTCTGATGTTTTTTCACTCATTGACATGGGTCCCAGAATTTTCAAGGACCCATCCTTGCTTGGGGCATATCATGGAGCACCATATCTCCTACACCCTTCAACACATGTGTGTGTAGTATCTTCTAATGGAATAGATATCAGGGACAATACTCCTCCCATAAAGACTTCTCCCCACATCGAAGTTCCACAAGTTGAAGAACTATTATCTCAAGAATCCCCTGATAATTTCACTATACCACTTATCCCAGATTCCCCCCCCCCGCCCCACTACAGGGGAAAATCCTAGTTTGGGAGACAGTCCCCCAAGACATTACCCAAATTCCCTTCTTCTACCCTCCACCTGGATTCCAAGCATTCCAGGCAGTTGTGACCCTTACACTTCCTAACATGGTGCTTTCCATCCCTGTATGGTATCTTCACCCACCCACGATGGTTCCTCAACCATCTATCCCTCCTTAGAAAGAGGGATTACCGATGCAAATCCCAATACAAGATCCTGCCACACCACCCCACCCCTAGCTAGAAGCAACACCCCCACCACTGGGGGCAGATGAAAGAAGAACGAACCCACAACTCCAATTCCTCCCCGAGATCAACCTCCTTGCGCACTATGAAAAAGAGAAGGACACCCCACCAATAGATGTCCTACTCTTCCTGAGTTACGCAATTTCATCCAGCTCCCTAGAGAAACCATATTGCTTGACATTCCACCAAGTACATCCACTAATACTATGGATTCCTCAACCACACACAATAAAGGGTTGCGAACCAAATTCACTTTTTATATTTGTTTAGAGTATGGCCATTACACTCATCATTTCCCAACTCTATATCAATTTTTCCAAACGTTATCTGCAGTATGCCAAACATATCGAATAGAGCCCTCTCAACCACCCCCTACTGAGACTCACATCACTGACATTCGATATATTTCATCATCGGTCCCCACACAAACGAGGTACCCTCCAAAGTATCGGGACATTCACTTTATGTCCAGTTGTCCCTCGCACCCTGTACATAAGATCCCATCTATGTCCTTACCACTTGAGGAAAACAATGCTTACCCATTGACAGTTCCCCCTGTCACCTCTCAATATCCCCTATACTCTCACACTTTTCACTACGATGAGGATATCCTAGAGGGACTCACTACCCCCGATTTCCCATGGAATGCACTCCATCATCGCACATTTTTTCTTTCACAGGAGGCCTTTCACCCTCCTATCCAAGCCTCCATGTGCACAATCAAAACCAAGGATTTTATTCCTTCAGGACATATAGATTGGTTCACCAACCCTATACCTACCCTAGATTCTTTTGAAGAAGGAAACATGGCCAACATCTCCCCCACCGTCAAAATTGACATTTCCATTAAATCGGGAATCATAGAAGAAATCACCATAGGCGTCGCATGCTCCGCTCAAGAACTCACTTCTTATAAAGCTCTCTTTCAAGAATACCAAGACATTTTCTCCTAGTCATATATGGATATGCCCAACCTCAATCCATCTATAGTCAAACATCGAATCGACACTTGGCTAGATGTTGCCCCAATTTGTCAAAAGCAATGCCCTCTTCACCCATCCAAAGCTCCGGCTATCAAAGCTGAAATTGACAAGTTACGCGTTGCTAGGTTCATTTACCCCATTGCGTACACTTCATGGATCTCCAAACCCATCCCCCTTAACAAGAAGCAAGACACTAATCGCGTCTGCACATATTTTCATGATCTCAACCACACTTGTCCCAAAGACACCTTTCCAACCCCATTCATCGACCAAATCATTGATGACTGTGCCATCCACGAGGCACTGTACTTTATGGATGGGTTCTCTAGCTATAATCAAATACAAATTCATCTAGCAGATCAGTATAAAACCGTTTTCACTACCCCTTGGGGTACCTTTTCTTATTGTTTCGTGCATTTTGGACTCAAGAACGCAGGTGCTACATTTCAACGGGCCATGACCTATGTTTTCCATGATCTCATTCGCATCATCCTTACTTATTTGGAAGACCTCATTGCTCGATCCAAAAATAGAATTCAACATTTAGACAACTTACACATCATTTTCCAACGATGTCGCCAATATAATATCTGCTTGAACCCCCTCAAGTGTGTATTTTGCATCACCGTCGGGAGCCTAATTGGGTTCATTGTTTCCCAACAAGGCATCAGAGTGGAACCCCTCAAGGTCCAAGCTATTAAAAACATTCCATGACCTAGGACTTTATGCCAACTGCATAGCTTGCAAGGCAAAGCCAACTTTCTACGTCACTTTGTCCCAGAATATGCCACTCATGCTCATGGTTTTCTCTACTTAATATGATATGATATCCCGTTTCGATGGGACAAACATTCTCAAAAAAAATTTGATGATTTGAAATATACCCTATCCAATGTCCCTTTTATTAGTCCCCCAGACTATGATCATGATTACATCTTCTACTTATCATCCTCAATTGTCTCAGTAGCAGGAGTGCTTGTCCAATTAGGGGATGATGGGTGTGAACATGTTATTTACTGCATTAGTAAAGAAATTTTAGGGCCACCCTTGAAATATAATCATGATGAGAAACTCGCATTATCAGTTGTCCTCGTAGTCCAAAATTTGTGCCATTATATCCTGCTCCAAACTACCAAGGTCATAGCAGATTCCAACCCCATATAGGACCTGCTTAGTCAACGCCAAATTAATGGCATTTTTTCTCGATGGATCGTTATCCTCTAGGAATATGATCTATAATTCTCAACTCCCAAAAGAAAGAAAGATCTCTTCCTCACCGAACTCATTATAGCTTTTCCATCAGACGCTAAATATTCCCCCATCAATATGGATTTCCTCGACAAAAACCTCTTCTTTATCCCTTCTAATGAGCCTTGGTATGACGGCCTTCTCATCTACCTTCGTACAAAGAATTTTGGGTCTCATCTCTCTCAATATGATCGTCAATGCATTTTCCATCAGGCCCCTCGATACCTACTCATAGGATATATTCTCTATCGACACGGGGTCGACACCATCCTTCGTCAATTTCTAACCATCAACAAAGATGATATATTCTTGAACGATTTCCACAATGAAACTTGCGATGGTCACCTTTCTGGTATGCCCACCACCAAAAAAATCATTCGAGCAGGGTACTTTTGGCCCACATTGTTTCATGACTGCATCCACTCTGTCAAGCGATGCAACAAATTCCATCTTTATGAAAACAAAGAGAAAGCGCCACCAGCTCTACTACATCCAGTCATGACAACCAGCCCCTTCTATAAATGGGGAATAGACTTCATGACTTTCCATCCTCCACTTAGTAATGGACACAAGTACATTGTTGTGGCAATAGATTACTTTACCAAATGGGTTGAATCCATGCCCACATTTAACAACACCGCTGACACAACAACGCGTTTTTTCTTCAACCATGTCATTACTCAATTTGGAGTCCCACTACAACTAGTGTCCAATCATGGTAAACACTTTGAGAAAAATATCTTTGCAGAACTCTCCTCAAAGTTAGGCTTCTCCCATGAGTTTTCCTCCCCATAATACCCTCATTCCAATGGACAGGTCGAGGCTATCAACAAATTCCTCAAAACCATGCTACAACGTACCGCCAACAACCATAAGACCAACTGGCATCATATGTTGTTTTCTGTGTTATGGGATTATTGCACGACAGTCAAAACTGCTAGCAGTTTTACAACATTCCACCTAGTTCATGGGATAGAATAAACTCTCCCCATCGAATGTGAAATACCCACATTACGCACTGCCATTGAGCTATTATCTGACACTTCTCCAATGGATAAGAACCTATTGACCTTAGAGTTGCTTGATGAACATCGTCTATCTTCATTACAAAGCAATGAGGTAGCTAAAAAGTGTTCCAAAGCCACCTTAGACCGCCATGTCAACCTTCTCTCATTCAATGAAGGGGATCTCATGTTAGCCTATGAAATCTTCCATGATACTCTCAGACATGGGAAATTTGAGTCATTATGGAATGGAGCCTACATCGTCCAATACTTCCTCACTAAAGGCACCTACATCTTGGCCTCTCCAAAAGGATACCCTCTCAAAGAACCTGTCAATGGGTTGTACTTAAAGAAGTTTTATGCCTGAGCATAGCCACCCTACCTTAGGATTTTATTTTGTACACATTTGTAGATTTTTTGGTATTCTTTCCTGCCACCACTCCTCATGCCTAATCCATCATATGTGTGTTGGCAAATGCTTAACAGGTAGCGAATGCTTGTCATTGATGGAAAGTACAACAATGAAGATGGCAGGATCAGAGTGTGCTTTGATGGACAAACGGGAAAAACGAAGGCTCAGGAGGAATTAGCGAGGAGTCAAAATTCTTCCAAGTAAGAAGAATGTGTAAGCTTGGAGGAGAAGCATCGTTGATCGTTGGATCCTATCCAAAATTCCCGACAGCATGAGGGCCGTCAGATCTGAATAAAGACAAGAAGAGTGCGCTAAAGAGGAGGATAGATCTCAAGCGTCAAATCTGAGCGCAGGGTCCGACCACCATTGGATCGAGGAAAACCTGCACGATAGTTAAAAGTGCAAGGAGAAAAGGGGCTCACAAAATCCTGAAAGAAGGAGGACCGTCCATCATCAGGAAGGACATGTGGGGAAAGATCGTAAGTTCGCTGACTGGAGAGTCAAAGGAACAGGGTTCCTTAACTTCTCGAAATCGCGATGTAACATGAGCCATCAGATCAAAGGTTTGATCTGGACCATTGATTCCAGTCCTTGTTGGAATTTCGGGGATCGAGAGTTGGACATGTCAAAAATTATTGACATCAGGATTCCCGATATCGTGATATGCGATTTCGCGATTTAATCACAGTCGTTCAGTTAAGAAGTGATCTCGACCGTTGATTTTCTTCATGGAGTATCGGGGATCGGGACTATGAAGTGACAAAAACACTTGACAACAAGAATGTTGAAATCACGATATGCGATATGGCGATTCAATCGCAGTCGTTGAGTCAAGATCATATATGGACCGTTGATCCAAATCCTTATCAGGGTTTTGCGAATCGCGATTTCAAAAGGAAAAGAAACAAATGCAACAAGACTTCCGATTTCGCGATGTGCGATATCGCGATTCAATCGTAGCCATTGAATCGAGATCAGATCTGGACAGTTGGTTCAACTCCGTGTCGGAGTTTCGCGAATTGCAATATGGAGAGAAAAAAGAAACAAAGCAACTTGAATTGCGAATTTGCAATATGCGAAATAGTGAAAGCGCCTTATGCATAAGGCTGTGGTCACAGCCCTTGGTCACGGGAAGAGAAGGAGCTACTGCAGAAAATTCCTGTATCGAAACTTCGGAGATCGCGAAATAAAGTGTCAAGACACTCAACACAGAATGGCCGAATGCCGAAATGCCGAAATGAAGGCAAGACCCCGTGGATTCAATCCAACGGTGCAGATGAATTTGAACAAGATCGGAGGGCAACTGTAACACGATACAGTGTAACTGCCAAAAACCACTGATGGGTTCTGCTAGAGGACTCGAAGACACTTCGAGATGACTGACAAAGGAGGTGAAGAGTCTCTAAGACGGATGAAGATGTTTGTGAAGGCGATTGACAACTGATGAGCATTGAGGCCTATAACTGAAACAGAGAAGGTGAGTTCGAATAATAAGGATGACAAACTAGAATTTAGCTTCAACGCTAAGGCCATGAATGCTATCTTGAGTGGGCTTGCAGAAGCAAAATTCGTAAAAGTTATGCACCTAGGAACTGCCAAAGAAATGTGGGACAAACTCATTAACAGTTATGAGGGTAATGAGAAGGTAAAGGATGCAAAGCTGCAAACCTATAGAATACAGTTTGAACAGCTAAAGATGAAGGAAGATGAAACTGTTGGAAAATACTTTCTGAGAGTAGAAGAAATGGTAAATGCAATGAAGGCACTTGGTGAAACAATTGGGGGAACTTCTTTAGTTCAGAAAATCTTGAGATCTCTCCCAGATAGGTTCAACCCGAAGGTCTCTACTATAGAAGAACTTAATGATCTGAAAACCTTGCAGTTTGACCAACTTCTCGAAACATTGACTGCATATGAAATGAGAATAGTTAAAGATAAACCCAC
>ML796396.1:139752-152456 GCA_009831015.1 Picea engelmannii
AAACCCTGTCAAGTAGGGAAGCAAAACAGGACACAGTTTAAGTCCAAGAGCTTTACTTCAATAGAGAAACCACTCCAACTAGTTCATATGGATTTATGTGGACCATCAAGACAGGAAGGCACAGGGAAATAAAACTACTTCATTTTGATTATCGATGATTTCTCTAGACTTACTTGGGTAGCCTTTCTCAAAGAAAAAGCTGAAGCATTTGAGAAGTTTAAGATATTTAAGGATTTAACTGAGACCCAAACAGGGAAGAGGTTAAAGGTAGTAAGATCAGACTGGGGAGGAGAGTTTATGTCAAGAGACTTCAAGGAATTCTATGATGAGCATGGGATCAACAGAGAATACACAATACCAAGAGCTCAACAACAAAATGGAGTAGTTGAAAGGAAAAACAGAACAGTGCAGGAAATGGCTAGGTCAATGATGAATGAGAAAAACATTGGTCAAACCTACTAGGTAGAAGCAATACACACAACAATCCATGTGCTTAACAAGGCTCACCTCAGACCACAAAGTGACAAAACACCTTATGAATTGTGGTTTGGAAGACCTGCCTCAATCAAACACTTCAGAGTCTTTGGGAGTAAATGCTACATAAAGAATAATGATGAAAACCTCAGAAAATATGATGACAGGGTAGATGAAGGTATTTTCTTAGGGTATGCTACAAACAGTAAAGGATACAGATGCTATAATAAGAGGCTACATAAAATGGTTGACTGTATTGATGTAAAAATTGATGAAGGAATCCCAACAAGAGAGGTATACAGTAATGAGTCTTCTTCAGAAGACACAACTAAAGTTGAAGATGAACATGTCCAAGAATCAGAAAATGAAGACTTTGAATCAGATGAAGACTCAGACACTCAGACAGACTCAAATCAGCAGTCAACTACAAATTCCTCCTCCAGAATTATTCAAAAGAATCATCCTGCAAGTCAGATAATTGGAGAAAAAGACAAAGGGTTCAAGACAGGAACAGCTGACAGCAATCTGTATATTAATATAGAGGATAATGATTTTCTTATCGTACTGGTCTATGTAGATGACATCATCTTTGGATGTAATAAGGATTCACTAGTACAATGGTTTGCTTCTGCCATGGAGTCTGAATTTGAAATGTCTATGATAGGAGAACTGTTATTTTTCCTTGGTATACAAATTACACAGAGGCCCGATGGGATCTTCATTTCTCAAGAAAAATATTTACGAGAAATGCTGAAAAGGTTTCAAATGGAAGATTCTAAACCTGTGGGTACACCTATGGTAACTAGATGTAAATTAAGCAAGGATGATGATTCACCTGATGTTGATCCAAGCTCATATCGATCAATGATAGGAATCCTTTTGTACATCACAGCATCTTGCCCAGACATAATGCATGTTGTAGGAATGGTAGGAAGATATCAGGCTGCACCTAAACAGAGTCATTTGCAAGTTGTCAGAAGGATTTTCAGGTACTTAAAAGAAACAATGACTTATGGTTTGTGGTATCCCATAAATCAAAGTCTTCAGTTGACTGCTTATTCAGATGCAGATTGGGCAAACTGTGTTGATGAGAGAAAAAGCACCAGTGGAGGAGCATTCTTCCTGGGTGACTCCTTAGTAGCCTGGCTTAGTAAAAAGCAAGGTTCCATTTCTTTATCAACCACAGAGGCAGAGTACACTGCTGATGCTACCTGTTGCACACAGGTATTATGGATGATTCAAACACTTGCAGACTTAGAGGTAAAATATATTGCACCGATCCCAATTCATTGTGATAACACAAGTGCCATCAGTATGTCTAAAAATCCTATCCTCCACTCCAAGACAAAACATATTCCCATAAAGTATCATTTTCTGAGAGAGCAGGTCACCAATCAGATTGTTCAGGTCCATTACATTCCCACTACAGAACAAATTGCAGACATATTTACTAAACCCCTAGCCAAGACACCATTTGAATATCTCAGACAGAGGTTGGGTGTCATTTCGTTTCACACCTAAAAGAGTCCATATTGTTAGGGGGAGATTTGTATTGTTTGAATATCTAATGCCTCCTAAAATTACTGCAATAGCTCAGGGGGAGCATGTCTCTTCTTTGACATTGATGTCAAAGGGGGAGAAAAGAATTCGGGTGCCTTAGTTTCCATCAATGCCAAAGGGGGATATTGTTGACAAATGCTTAATAGGTAGCATATGCTTGTCATTGATGGAAAGTACAACAGTGAAGATGGAAGGATCAGAGTGTGCTTCGATGGATAAACAGGAACAACGAAGGCTCAGGAGGAATTAGCACAGAGTGGAAATTATTCCAAGTAAGAAGGATGTGTAAGCTTGGAGGAGAAGCGTCGATGATCGTTGGATCCTATCCAAAATTCCCGAGAGCATGAGGGCCGTCAAATCTGAATAAAGACAAGAAGATTGGACTAAAGAGGAGGATAGATCTCAGGCATCATATCTGAGTGCAGGGTCTGACCACCGTTGGATCGAAGAAAACCTGCATGATAGTTAAAAGTGTAAGGAGAAAAGGGGCTCACAAAATCCCGAAAGAAGGAGGATCGTCCATCATCAAGAAGGACACGTGGGGAAAGATCGTAAGTTCACTGACTGGAGAGTCAAAGGAACAAGGTTCCTTAAATTCTCGAAATCGCGATGTAACATGAGCCATCAGATCAAAGGTTTGATCTGGACCGTTGATTCCATTCCTTGTCGAAATTTCGGGGATCGAGAGTTGGACATGTCAAAAATTATTGACATCAGGATTCTCGATATCGCGATATGCGATTTTGCGATTTAATCGCAGTCGTTCAGTTAAGAAGTGATCTGGACCGTTGATTTTCTTCATGGAGTATCTGCGATCGGGACTATGAAGTGAAAAAAACACTTGACAACAAGAATGCCGAAATCACGATATGCGATATGGTGATTCAATCACATTCGTTGAGTCAAGATCATATCTGGACCATTGATCCAAATCGTTATCGGGGTTTCGCGAATCGCGATTTCAAAAGGAAAAGAAACAAATGCAACAAGAATTTCAATTTCACGATGTGCGATATCGCGATTCAATCGTAGCCATTGAATCGAGATCAGATATGGACCGTTGGTTCAACTACGTGTTGGAGTTTCACGAATCGAAATATGGAGAGACAAAAGAAACAAAGAAACTTGAATTGCGAATTTGCAATATGCGAAGTAGCAAAAGCGCCTTATGCATAAGACTGTGGTCACAGCCCTTGGTCACGGGAAGAGAAGGAGCTAGTGCAGAAAATTCCTGTATCGGAACTTTGGAGATCATGAAATAAAGTGTCAAGACACTCAGCACAGAATGGCCGAATGCCGAAATGAATGCAAGACCCCGTGCATTCAATCCAACGGTGCATATGAATTTGAACAAGATCGGAGGGAAACTGTAGCATGATACAGTGTAACTGCCAGAAACCACTGATGGGTTCTGCCAGAGGACTCGAAGACACTTCGGGATGACTGACAGAGGAGGTGAAGAGTCTCTAAGAGGGATGAAGATGTTCGTGAAGGCGATTGACAGCTGATGAGCATTGAGGCCTATAACTGAAACAGAGAAGGTCAGTTCGACTGTCACAGAGAAGATGAAAAGTCTCAAACTGCCAGAGAGGCTGAGGAATCTCAGTATAACATACAGTGATGCTAGACATGCGGGGAAAACCACCAGAGAAGCTGAAGAGTCACGATGATGATCAGACAGAACAATTGAGAAGTGGAGGATAATGGTGCGGAGTCAGCATGCAGAGCCATTGCGAACATTGCATGCACAAGGTGCACAGAAGCTATAAATACACAGTACATAGAAGAGAAGAGGGTTGTTGTTGTTGCTATAGGAGTTTGTTGTGATTGTTGGTGAAGGTGATTCATGTGTGAAGAAGGAGGAGAGTGCAGCAGCTGAACAACACAGAAGTGGAACTGTGCAGTGAATGGACATGGCGCACAGAGCATAAATAGCAGAAGAACAGACAGATCAAGTGATGTCAGCAGAAAGGCAATGAGGCAGACAGAACAACGAAATATAGTAGAACAGTGAGAAGTCTGGTAAGCCACTATTGAACATCATATCACTGTAATAAATTTCAGTAGCAAAGATTTATATTTCAGGGTGGTTGGGAGGAGCTAGGGAGGATTGGTGTCCTCAAAGGTTCAGGTGGGTGCCTGAACACAGGGAGTTGGTGCTTCCTTCTAGTTGGTGCTAGAGAAACCATGGAGTTGGTGCTTCTTTCTAGTGGATGCTAGAGAAAACAGAGAGTTGGTTCTCTCAGCAAGTTGCATCTTGCAAAACTGAGGTTGTAGCCTCATTATGAGTTGGTGCTCATATGTATAATATTGTAAAGATTGTAATCATTACTTATCATATAAAGAAAAAGGGGTTTTTACCCTGCATGGGTTTCCTCAGAAAATATCTGTCTCTGTGTTTCTCACATATGTGAATGATGCTGAAAGTACCATTGTTTATTTCCATACATTATTGTGATCATCATTTAGTATCTCTACAAAGAGTTTAAAAGAACCATAAATGTTTAAGCACGGAAACAACTAATTCACCCCCCCCCCTCTCAGTTGTCTAACAATTGGTATCAGAGCCAGCCCCTTTTATCTAAGGGTTGATCCTAGAGGTTAAACATGTCAAGCCATGAAGGAAATTCAACCAATAAGGCCCCGCTGTTCAATAGAACAAACTTTGCCTTCTGGAAAGTTAGAATGAGAACCTACATCATGGCTTTAGGTGCAGATGTATGGGATGTGGTAGATACTGGTTATGTAAAGCCAGTAGTTCTAGCTAATAAGGATGACAAACTAGAATTTAGCTTCAACGCTAAGGCCATGAATACTATCTTGAGTAGGCTTGCAGAAGCAGAATTCGTAAAAGTTATGCACCTAGGAACTGCCAAAGAAATGTGGGACAAACTCATTAACAATTATGAGGGTAATGAGAAGGTAAAGAATGGAAATCCGCAAACCTACAGAATACAGTTTGAACAGCTGAAGATGAAGGAAGATGAAACTATTGGAAAATACTTTCTGAGAGTAGAAGAAATGGTAAATGCAATGAAGGCACTTGGTGAAACAATTGGGGAAACTTCTTTAGTTCAGAAAATCTTGAGATCTCTCCCAGATAGGTTCAACCCGAAGGTCTCTGCTATAGAAGAACTTAATGATTTGAAAACCTTGCAGTTTGACCAACTTCTCTGAACATTGACTGCATATGAAATGAGAATATTTAAAGATAAACCCACCTCCAAAGAAGCATCATTTAAAGCATACAAGAATGAGGATTCTGAGCCTGATGAAATTGAAGCAAAATTTGTGAAGAGACTGAAGAAGGGATCAGGCAAATACAAAGGTAAACTTCCTTTCAAACATTTTAACTGTGGTAGGATAGGTCATTTTGCAAACAAATGTCCCCACAAAGGAAAGGATTAGACTTGTGATGATGAGGAGAAATACAAACACAGAAATTTCTTTAAGGAGAATAACTTTAAGAAGAAAAGTCTTTGTGCAAACAATGATGATGATCCTTCAGATGATGAGGATAATGATTCATCTATTGAAGATAAACTAAATGACTTCACACTTATGGACATAGAGGACTATGACAATAATATCACATGGAGTGACGTTAATGAAGAAGAAGTTGTGGTTGACATGGAAGGAGAACTGATCAGTGCATTGGAAGAAATTGACAGACTAAGAATCAAGAACAGAAAGCAACGACAATTGTTGATACAGTTCGAGAAAGACAGTAAAAAACCTGGTGAAGACCTTGTCCTACTAAAGGTAGAATTGGAAGAGGCAAAGAAGATCGAAGAGATTCTGAAACAATAGCTATTAGAAAAGAAGGCAAGATGTGAATCATTAGAACAAGAAGTAGTGAAAACAAGGAAAGAAATGGAGAAGTTTCAAGCCTTGTATAATCAGAATCTGTCAAGCATCAAAGCCTCAGAAGGATTAACCACCATTCTGAATCAACAAAGGAATGCAAAGATAAAAACTGGTTTGGGTTATGAAGAGGGATGAAGTAGTGAGAAGACAGGAAATGAAGAACCCATCAAGTTTGTCAAAAGTACAACCAATGACAATAACAAACCTATAGAAATAAAGGAAGGCAATCAACAACCCACGATGAGTAAAGAAAATGGTGTCAGGACTGAATCTGCAGGACGAACAAACAATGTTCTTTCTACTAAAAGACATCATCAGCAAGAAAGAAATCAATTTGCTCAAAGAAGACAACCATTTTCCAGGTACACAAAATTTTTCTATGGCTATTGTTTCTATTGTTCTAACTTCGGTCACAAAGCTGTAACTTGTTCCTTAAGACCCAGAAATGAGCAATTAAGATTTCAAAGGAATAAATACTTCCCACAACAGAGAATGATTCAGTCAGGAAATAATCTTTCATAGACTACAAATTGCCAAATTAAGACTGGACACATACAACTAAGGAGGGCAAGAAATAATCAACAGTCAATAAGTAGGCAACACTGCAACAATAAGTTTGACTTATTGAATAATGAAGTTGAATGCTACACTTGTCATAACTTTGAACATAAATCTATTGACTGACAGTTAAGGAACTATGAACCAGATTCGAAATCTCCTTTTGAAAATGTCAAGTCTTGGAAGAAGAAGGAAAGTAACAAGTGTGGATTAGTATTATCTGTGCAAAGAAAAATGAAACCTTGGTATATAGACAGTGGATGCTCCAAACACATGACTGGAGGCAAAGGCAAGTTTCTATCACTAAGTGAAAGTAAATCAGGAACCGTAACCGTTGGAAATGATGCTCCGGGGAAAATAAAAGGAAAAGGGATGGCGAGCTTAAGTAATGGAAAAGGAAAAGCCCAAGATGTTCTACTTGTGGATGGGCTGAAACATAATCTTCTCAGTGTAATTCAAATGTGTGACAAAGGATGCGAGGTGTTGTTCACGTCTAAGGATTGTAAGATAAAGTCTCTAAACTCAGGACAAGTAGTGGCCAAAGGAATAAGGACAGAAAATAATGTATATGTGCTGAAAGAAAATAGAGAAGAATGTCATCTAAGAAAACATGATGAAAGCTGGTTATGTCATAGAAGACTTGGACATATAAACTTTGACCACTTAATCAAACTCAAAAACCTCAAGGCAGTAAAGGATCTTCCGAAAATATCAAAGCCCCAAGATTCAGTGTGTAAACCCTGTCAAGTAGGGAAGCAAAACAGGACACAGTTTAAGTCCAAGAGATTTACTTCAACAAAGAAACCACTCCAACTATTTCATATAGATTTATGTGGACCATCAAGACAGGAAGGAACAGGGAAAGAAAACTACTTCATGCTGATTATCGATGATTACTCCAGACTTACTTTCGCAGCCTTTCTCAAAGAAAAAGCTGAAGCATTTGAGAAGTTTAAGATATTTAAGGCTTTAACTGAGACCCAAACAGGGAAGAGCTTAAAGGCAGTAAGATTAGACCAGGGAGGAGAGTTTATGTCAAGAGACTTCAAGGAATTCTGCAATGAGCATGGGATCAAGAGAGAATACACAATACCAAGAACTCCACAACAAAATGGAGTAGTTGAAAGGCAAAACAGAACAGTGCAGGAAATGGCCAGGTCAATGATGAATGAGAAAAACATTGGTCAAACCTACTGGGTAGAAGCAATACACACAGCAATCCATGTGCTTAACAAGGCTCACCTCAGACCACAAAGTGACAAAACACCTTATGAATTGTGGTTTGGAAGACCTGCCTCAATCAAACACTTCAGAGTCTTTGGGAGTAAATGTTGCATAAGGAATAATGATGAAAACCTTGGCAAATATGATGACAGGGAAGATGAAGGTATTTTCTTAGGGTATGCTACAAACAGTAAAGGATACAGATGCTATAATAAGAGGTTGCATAAAAAGGTTGACTGTATTGATGTAAAAATTGATGAAGGAATCCCAGCAAGAGAGGTATACAGTAATGAGTCTTCTTCAGAAGACACAGCTAAACTTGAAGATGAACAGGTCCAAGAATCAGAAAATGAAGACTCTGAATCAGATGAAGACTCAAACACTCAGACAGACTCAAATCAGCAGTTAACTACAAATTCCTCCTCCAGAATCATTCAAAAGAATCATCCTGCAAGTCAGACAATTGGAGAAAAAGACAAAGGGTTCAAGAGAGGAACAGCTGACCGCAATCTGTATACTAAGACAAAGGATAATGAGTTTATTATCGTATTGGTCTATGTAGATGACATCATCTTTGGATGTAATAAGGATTCACTGGTACAATGGTTTGCTTCTGCCATGGAGTCTGAATTTGAAATGTCTATGATAGGAGAACTGTCCTACAAATTACACAGAGGCCCGATGGGATCTTCATTTCTCAAGGAAAATATTTACGAGAAATGTTGAAAAGGTTTCAAATGGAAGATTCTAAACCTGTGGGTACACCTATGGTAACTAGATGTAAATTAAGCACGGATGATGATTCACCTGATGTTGATCCAAGCTCATATCGATCAATGATAGGAAGCTTGTTGTACATCACAACATCTCGCCCAGACATAATGCATGTTGTAGGAATGGTAGGAAGATATCAGGCTGCACCTAAACAGAGTCATTTGCAAGTTGTCAGAAGGATTTTCAGGTACTTAAAAGAAACAATGACTTATGGTCTATGGTATCCTAGAAATCAAAGTCTTCAGTTGACTTCTTGATCAGATGCAGATTGGGCAAACTGTGTTGATGAGAGGAAAAGCACCAGTGGAGGAGCATTCTTTCTGGGTGACTCCTTAGTAGCCTGGCTTAGTAAAAAACAAGGTTCCATTTCTTTATCAACCACAGAGGCAGAGTACATTGTTGTTGCTACCTGTTGCACACAGGTATTATGGATGATTTAGACACTTGCAGACTTAGAGGTAAAATATATTGCACCGATCCCAGTTCATTGTGATAACACAAGTGCCATCAATGTGTCTAAAAATCCTGTCTTCCACTCCAAGACAAAACATATTCCCATAAAATATCATTTTCTGAGAGAGCAGGTCACCAATCAGATTGTTCAGGTCCATTACATTCTCACTACAGAACAAATTGTAGACATATTTACTAAACCCCTAGCCAAGACACCATTTGAATATCTCGGACAGAAGCTGGGTGTCATTTCATTTCACACCTAAAAGAGTCCATCTTGTTGGGGGGAGATTTGTATTGTTTGAATATCTAATGCCTCCTAAAATTACTGCAATAGCTCAGGGGGAGCATGTCTCTTCTTTGACATTGATGTCAAAGGGGGAGAAAAGAATTTGGGTTCCTTAGTTGCCATCAATGCTAAAGGGGGAGATTGTTGGAAAATTCTTAATAGGTAGCATATGCTTGTCATTGATGGAAAGTACAACAGTGAATATGGCAGGATCAAAGTGTGCTTCGATGGACAAACAGGAACAACGAAGGCTCAGGAGGAATTAGCGTAGAGTCGAAATTCTTCCAAGTAAGAAGGATGTGTAAGCTTGGAGGAGAAGCGTCGCTGATCGTTGGATCCTATCCAAAATTCCTGACAGCATGAGGGTCGTCAAATCTGAATAAAGACAAGAAGAGTGCGCTAAATAGGAGGATAGATCTCAGGCGTCAGATCTGAGAACAGGGTCCGACCACTGTTGGATCGAGGAAAACCTGCACGATAGTTAAAAGTGCAAGGAGAAAAGGGGCTCACAAAATCCCGAAAGAAGGAGGATCGTCCATCATCAGGAAGGACACGTGGGGAAAGATCATAAGTTCACTGACTGGAGATTCAAAGGAACAAGGTTCCTTAACTTCTCGAAATCACGATGTAACATGAGCCATCAGATCAAAGGTTTGATCTGGACCGTTCATTCCAGTCCTTGTCAAAATTTCGGGGATCGAGAGTTGGACATGTCAAAAATTATTGACATCAGGATTCCCGATATCGCGATATGCGATTTCGAGATTTAATCCCAGTCGTTCAGTTAAGAAGTGATCTGGACCGTTGATTTTCTTCATGGAGTATCGGGGATCGGGACTATGAAGTGACAAAAACACTTGACAACAAGAATGTCGAAATCACGATATGCGATATGGCGATTCAGTCGCAGCAGTTGAGTTAAGATCATATCTGGACCGTTGATCCAAATCCTTATCGGGGTTTCGTGAATCGCGATTTCAAAAGGAAAAGAAACAAATGCAACAAGACTTTCGATTTCGCGATGTGCGATATCGCGATTCAATCGTAGTCATTGAATCGAGATCAGATCTGGACCGTTGGTTCAACTCCGTGTCAGAGTTTCGCGCATCGCAATATGGAGAGACTAAAGAAACAAAGCAACTTGAATTGCGAATTTGCAATATGTGAAATAGCGAAAGCGCCTTATGCATAAGGTTGTGGTCACAACCCTTGGTCACGGGAAGAGAAGGAGCTAGTGCAAAAAATTCCTGTATCGAAACTTCGGAGATCGCGAAATAAAGTGTCAAGACACTCAGCACACAATGGCCGAATGGAAAAATGAATGCAAGACCCCGTGGATTCAATCCAATGATGTAGATGAATTTGAATAAGATCGGAGGGCAACTGTAGCACGATACAGTAGAACTACCAGAAACCACTGATGGGTTCTGCCAGAGGACTCGAAGAAACTTCGGGATGACTGATAGAGGAGGTGAAGAGTCTCTGAGAGGGATGAAGATGTTCGTGAATGAGATTGACAGCTGATGAGCATTGAGGCCTATAACTGAAACAGAGAAGGTGAGTTCGACTGTCACAGAGAAGATGAAAAGTCTCAAACTACCAGAGAGGCTGAGTAATCTCAGAATAACATACAGTGATGTTGGACATGTGGGGAAAACCACCAAAGAAGCTGAAGAGTCATGATGATGATCAGACAGAAGACTCGAGAGGTGGAGGATAATGGCACGGAGTCAGCATGCAGAGGAATTGCGAACATTGCATGCACAAGGTGCACAGAAGCTATAAATATACAGTACATAGAAGAGAAGAGGGTTGTTGCTGTTGCTATAGGATTTTGCTGCGATTGTTGGTGAAGGTGATTCATGTGTGAAGAAGGAGGAGAGTGCAGCAGCTGAACAACACAGAAGTGGAACTGTGCAGTGAATGGACATGGCGCACAGAGCATAAATAGAAGAAGAATAGATAGAGCAAGTGATGTGCGCAGAAAGGCAATGAGGCAGACAGAACAACGAAATACAGTAGAACAGTGAGAAGTCTGGTAAGCCACTATTGAACATCATATCACTGTAATAAATTTCAGTAGCAAAGATTTATATTTCAGGGTGGTTGGGAGGAGCTAGGGAGGACTGGTGTCCTCAAAGGTTCAGGTGGGTGCTTGAACACAGGGAGTTGGTGCTTTTTTCTAGTTGGTGCTAGAGAAACCAGGGAGTTGGTGCTTCCTTCTAGTGGATGCTATAGAAAACAAAGAGTTGGTGCTCTCAGCAAGTTGCATCTTGCAAAACTGATGTTGTAGCCTCATTATGAGTTGGTGCTCATATGTATGATATTGTAAAGATTGTAACCATTACTTATCATATAAAGAAAAAGGGGTTTTTACCCTACATGGGATTCCTCAGAAAATATCTGTCTCTGTGTTTCTCACATATGTGAATGATGTTGAAAGTACCATTGTTTATTTCCATACATTATTGTGATCATCATTTAGTATCTCTACAAAGAGTTTAAAAGAACCATAAATGTTTAAGCACGGAAACAACTGATTCACCCACCCCCTCTCAGTTGTCTAACAATTGGTATCAGAGCCAGCCCCTTTTATCTAAGGGTTGATCCTAGAGATTAAACATGTCAAGCCATGAAGGAAATTCAACCAATAAGGCCCCTCTGTTCAATGTCACAAACTTTGCCTTCTGGAAAGTTAGAATGAGAACCTACATCATGGCTTTAGGTGCAGATGTCTGGGATGTGGTAGATACTGGTTATGTAAAGCCAGTAGTCCTAGCTAATAAGGATGACAAACTAGAATTTATCTTCAACGCTAAGGCCATGAATGCTATCTTGAGTGGGCTTGCAGAAGAAAAATTCATAAAATTTATGCACCTAGGAACTGCCAAAGAAATCTGGGACAAACTCATTAACAGTTATGAGGGTAATGAGAAGGTAAAGGATGCAAAGTTGCAAACCTACAGAATACAGTTTGAACAGCTGAAGATGAAGGAAGATGAAATTGTTGGAAAATACTTTCTGAGAGTAGAAGAAATGGTAAATGCAATGAAGGCACTTGGTGAAACAATTGGGGAAACTTCTTTAGTTCAGAAAATCTTGAGATCTCTCCCAGATAGGTTCAACCCGAAGGTCTCTGCTATAGAAGAACTTAATGATTTGAAAACCTTGCAGTTTGACCAACTTCTCTGAACATTGACTGCATATGAAATGAGAATATTTAAAGATAAACCCACCTCCAAAGAAGCATCATTTAAAGCATACAAGAATGAGGATTCTGAGCCTGATGAAATTGAAGCAAAATTTGTGAAGAGACTGAAGAAGGGATCAGGCAAATACAAAGGTAAACTTCCTTTCAAACATTTTAACTGTGGTAGGATAGGTCATTTTGCAAACAAATGTCCCCACAAAGGAAAGGATTAGACTTGTGATGATGAGGAGAAATACAAACACAGAAATTTCTTTAAGGAGAATAACTTTAAGAAGAAAAGTCTTTGTGCAAACA
>ML796396.1:168378-204643 GCA_009831015.1 Picea engelmannii
TCACGCTCTGATTGGACCAGGTACACTGCCACATCGGATGCCGTACCGCCACGCGTCACTCTGCCGTGAGACCACGTCACCTGCCGTACTGCCATGTGTCTTCTTGCCATGCTGCCACGTGTCTCTTCCGTACGCCACCTGTCATCTGCCACGTCAGCATGCTGACGTCAGTGTGCCACGTGTCACCCGGTGAGTGGTGACACGTGTCACCTCATAATTGGCCGATCGTCCGACCAAAACGCCAAATCAGCATGACACGTGTCGCGTCCTGGTGACGCCACGTGTCCTGTACGGAAGCCTGCCACGTGTCGCGTCCCGGTTGGTCCACGTCATCTGTACGGCCTGCCACGTGTCGCGTCCCGGTTGGTCCACGTCAACTGTACGGCCTGCCACGTGTCACTGTACGGACGTGCCACGTCAGCACTGTACGGACTGACACGTGTCTGTACGGACTATACGGACAGGTACAGTCAGCATCCCCAAAATTTGCCTGTTTGGCTTTTCGGACAGAACGCGATATCTTCCTCATACGGACTCCGTTTGCGATAAAAATTATACCACCGGATTCAGGACGACGAGACGGACGCAATGGCACAGGTTTTGTCTGATTCCGAGCACTTTCATTTTTGAGCATTTTTAAGCCCTTTTTGGCTTCTGGATCTGTTTTCAGATCATTGACATCAACACAATTTCCAGAAGGGCGACAATATCTTGACTCTCATTACCTTTACAAGACTAGTCTCATACGACATAGAGAGAATCATCATTTCTCTTTGATTTTGTTGACCCCCATAAAATTAGACTTCAGTAAACTCTCATGTTATGGTGGGTCTTACTATGAGACTATTGCAGTTGTTTCATACCAGCTGAAGACCTATGAATTCATTAGGCCATCAATGCCTACGAGTCATCGAAAATTATTACAGTCATCCTTGCCTCACTTCAGAGTCCGTTCACCAATCAAAACTGCCATATGTTGTTATCAACCACCCCCGAGGGCACTGCAATTATCTACATCAACATACATCTTCATTTACAGTCTCACATTTTTTTCTCATGACATGAGCATGGGGCATGCCCACCTCGTTTGTATAGAGATTTTTTTTTTTTTGCCTAGATAAAGGTTTGGGTCCCATATTTTTCCCTCTCCCTCCAGTGGATTTCTCTTGTAGTTCCTCCCTTCACTCTTCATTACAATGGAACTCTCAACAAAATAAAATTTGATTTATTTCGGTTATACGTATGCTCCTAACCTCACACATCAGGGGGCATCTGTTATCACTGAAAAATCATCTACAACATTGCACACAAATGGTTAAAGAAACACATCAATTCCAACAACAATTAGTCCACCTACAACACCAAAATGCATTCAAAAGGAAAAAACCTATAAAATTGGGTCAAAAAATTAAAATGCATAGATTCACCAAAGGAAGCGTGCACATAGTGCGCAGTATGCGTAGGCCAACACATCCCTCAGTGTGCACAATGCTCAAAATGTGTGACTGTGCATTAGAAAATCCACTCACTTCTATGAACGACACATTTAATGATATTGTCGGCCCCTCAACCACTTCTAGTCTGACCTCCAACATGATTTGACACTCATATCTGAGAAAAATCTAGCTTGGGGGATGGTCAAGGGCTAGAGGGTGCCCTAAAAGGCCCCTTGTTCACACTATGAACCAATTACATTTTTCCATGTATGAATTCTATAAATAAGAGTGATGGGTGTGCTAAGAAACCAAGATCTTCATAGTATTGTTATGGTGCAATAATTCTTCCTTGGGAATCCCCTTTTCTCTTGGTAGACTTCAAGAACCATTGCAATAGGCCATTCCACTCACCTCTTGAGGGAATATGCATTTTTGTTCTTCACCATTTTCCACTTCTTCCATTGTATGAAGAGATCTCCATTAGGGAACTCAAGAGGCCTCCCAAGGAGGAAGAGGGGACTCACAAGTCCATATTTTTCTCTACGGTGTTTTGCCTACTAATCTATTGATCCATTAGTAGCATTATGTTGGTCATTATTTGATTTCCATGGTTCTAAGTTTCTCAAGTTTTCTAACATTTCTTTCTTAGTTTTTTTAGTTTATTTCCTTTTTTATACATATGTTTCGTTTATCTAAACCACTCACAAAACTTTTGTCTTGTCTAGAAGGCTCATCTAGACATGCAAGTGTTGTTGGTTTGCTCACCCAAGTGACAAAACTAACACGACAATGATATCTTCACCAAAACTTTAGCTGAAGCAATATTTATCAAGCTTCGCACGATGTTTGGGCTTTAGGAAGCTATAATTATGGGGGGGTGTCCTAATGACGTAATTTCATCTCTTGAAACTCCAAATTTGTGTTGATGGGGGGGTGTTGGAACATAAATCATTGATGGTTCATCACACATATATTGGATTCATTCGGTCAAGAGTTTGACCTATGGTGCCTCCACTCCCCCTCCAGAGGTGCTAGAAGGGCCAATGATAATGTTTGGATAATCGAACAACACATTGCATGAGTCAGTCGAGTAGTTGACGTGCCTATCGATCGAAAAATCGACTAACAATTGAAGATAATCGGGTGGTGTATTGACTATCCCAACAATTGACTACGAGTTGTAAACATAGGTAGTCAGGTCAAGCATCCTTGTCGAACCAACTTATGAGAGCAGATTTGATGGAGTCAACTCTAATAGTCGACGGTTACATGTGGAAAATATCTTCTAGATTCTACAAAAGTTGGTTAGATAGTGAGACTATAAAGTCAAATCCTTGGGTCATTATCATAACAATATATTTTGCAATAGGTCATGTGGATCAAGATGTGCAACATGCATTGTCATGTTCTGATCATAGTGCGCTTTGCTTAAGTGTTGTAATAGTTTCTTAAGACACCATTTGTATCTTCAAGTTTTTGTTCTTCTTCAATTATATACATAAATCTAAGCTCTATTTGATGTCGTGTTCCACCCTATTCCCCAACACCTCTATTATGCCTACAAAATACCACTCTCATATGTTTTTCTCATATATGGAACAAGATACAATACAAAAATATGGAACCCTTTCTCTTTCTAGTGGTTCAATATTTAACATAGCCCAATAGACATCTAGGGTTAGGGTTTTGACTTCCTTAACCTTCAATTAGTGATAAGGTTTATACCTTATATAATCTTCTTGAAATTCCACACATGGTTATCCCCACATGTTTTGAGTAATGGGGGTTGAGTAATGCGGGCTGGCGTGGCATCTACTTGTACTATGGTGGTCAACAAGGTAGGTCAATTTGGGAGAGACATAATTTTCACATACGAGCTCCAGTTGAGGCGATTCTTGCAATATTATGTTGCCATGTACAAAAACCCTCCCAAATTTGCATTTATTGTAAATAAAAATAATTTGGGCCCCTTTATTTTTGAAATTTTTTCTTAGTTTGGTTTAATTTTTCTTTGTAAATATGTTTGGAATATTGATTTCAAACTGAGCATCAATGCACTTGTTAAGTTTAGAGCTGAGGATTTTTCATATTTTGATTCTTATTTATATCGATGATGTATGTATTCTTTTGAATTTCATGAATTTTAATTTAAAACTCAAAATTCAATTTTGATATTTTCCTTGTGTCATATCACTTTTAGGTCGATTTCATTGTTTTGTTTAAGTTGTTTTTATTATCAACTTGATCATAAAGTGAGGTGTATAGATTTTATATATTATTCATCTTTAGTGATAGCGATCATATTTCTTATATACATGTTCATGACAACATTTTTACATGAGCTACAAAAAAATAAAAAAACTGTTAGGTTATTCAAAAGTTGTTTTTCATCCTAAGTCTTATTTATTTCACCATTTTATATTATTTGGATGAAGAATTAAATAGATTTTATTTCATATTGATATTTAATGCACTTTTTTATATCCTACCTTATAATCGAAAATATGATCAAAGCATTATGCATTAATATGTGATATTCATTATTTATATGGTAAAAGGTTTATGAAATAATGACAATAATGTTATTAATGTGATTAATGTTACCAACTTAATACATGATTTGGGTACTAAAACATTTTGAATTTTGTGTTTGTCATATAGCATTTCAACTTTTTTTTCTTTTACTCCATGTAGTGGGTTAGGATAGCATCTTGTGTCTTGCCATAAACACAAAATTAATTCACCCATCAAAGTTGAGATAGGCTTATAACTTCTCTTCCTTTCACGATTTAGGGATTTTCTATCATAATGTTTTTTTCATTATCAACAAGGGGTTCATACACATAGCTCTGTATTTCACATATTCACCTCACATTTTCCTTGGCCAATTGTCTCATGGGTTTAATTTTCATATCTGAGCCTTCAATTTTTGAATTTGTTGAAGCGAATTAGTTTAAAATGGTGGGATATCATTGATCAGTTTGAAGGATTGGTGAATTTGTGTCTAAACAGACCAGTAATTTTGCATGGTGAATTACGAACAAACTGTTGAGAATCTAGGGAAACCGATGAAAACCCATTTCTAAAATGGGTCATTTTACTTGAATCAAGAATTATTTCTTCAAAAAGTTAATATTTTCAGAGATATAATCAATTTTCTTAGACATGTTTTTCCATAAAATTTTGTAGCAGCTTATTTTTTGAGATTCAAAACCAAACAGATCAAGTTTTGTGCTTAGTTTCAATGAGGAAATCTACGATTTAGGGATTGAAAGTTTAAGATATTGAAAACAGAAGTATGATTTCTCTTTTTATATCTTTTATTTCTAATCTTGAATGATTTGATATGCTCAGGATTATTCTTGAATTCTTCAATTATTTAGACGAAATTTGAACAAACTCACAAACTTCATTTTTCGTTTATGATCAAATCATGTTGAGTTTCAAAAAAATAAAACATGGGTTTTTCTCAAAATGGATGAATTTAGTTGGCATATCAGGATTTTCCAAAATTGATGAGAAGTTTGATAGATATCCTTGGTCCATTGGAAGACATTTTTTCGAGTTGTGCCCATGTACCAACAGGAATAAAATTTATGAACAAATCTTGATTTTGAAATTTTTATAATTTGTTCTATCATTATTTGACTTTATTTTGCAGGTAGAATCTACAATATCATTTTGGATTAGTGAAAGCAATATCCCTCATCCTCAAACTCCTCAAAGAACCCTACAACATATTACAACAAGTCAAAGATTGAAATCTAGTTTAAAACACAAATCTGAAATTTTAATTGAGAATCTAAAATGTCTATAAAATTTCCAAACTTGATGATATTTCTCCACCTGTTATACAAGTTTTTGAAATTATAAATTTTGTTTTCCATGAATCTTTGATTGATAAGAAGAATGGTATTATAGTTTTATGCATGTTTGGTAAGCAAAAAGTGAAATTCAAGAAAAAATATGCTAAGATCAAAAGTTTGTTGGCAATTGAATTTTTTTTCTTGAATCAATATTTTTTATTTCATATTTATGAAAATCAGCCTCATTAAATGTCAATTGTTTAATTTATATGTTGGTTTGAACATATTTGAATTGAATTGTTTTAATTTATTCAATTTCATTTTTTTTTTAAAACAACTACAAAATTTGAAATTTTGTAGTTGTACCTGATTTTTGTTTTTTGATATTAATTAGTTTTCATTTATGATGAGAGGTGTACAAAAAAGGATTTGGACCAAGAATTGTACAAAAATTTCAAGGACAAGCAGAAGATTAATATCAAATAGTTACAAAATTATTTTTGAAAAAAGAAAACTAGTTTCTATTTTTTAGGAGTTGGTTGAGTTTTATTATTAGTTTTAGAATTAAAACATTTTTATGATAACTAGTTTTTAGTTTTTGTTTTTAGCTAAGGGTTCTCTTTTCTTATAAGGGAAGAAGGAGAAATCCAAAGAGAAGATCTTACATGGTATAGATATCTGAATCTATGGAAAATAATTTTGTAGGGAAAGAAACACTTGATTACACTATTGTATTATAAGGATTCTCTTTCTAGGGGATTCTTGAGGACTGTGTAAGACTAGATTTATTTGAAGTTAATAACAAATTTTCATTCACTTGCACTACTGTATGATTCGCAAATTTGTTGTTATTTCCTCTTGTTCATTCAGTTTTGATTTGAATATTTAATTTCTTAAAGCTATCTTTACAGAGAGGAAAATATTTCAAATCAGAATTCGATTATAGATTCATGAAAATTTGATTGTAGTTAATGATAAATATCTATCATTTAATTGTAATCTTGTTTTGTTTTAATTATTATTGCATTGAAAGAATTGTTTCTTCAATATGATAGTAGATTTTGCATTGAATCTATTTTATTGATTTTAAGTATATGTTTTGGTTGAATTAAATAATTATTTATTTAAGCCATTACATTACATGTTCATGTGAATAACTTGCAAATAATATGGATTGTTTTTATTATTTGCAAGTAAAAATTAATCTTGAATTCAATATCAATCCTCTCCCATTTTTTTATCACTTGACTCTTTGTTTGGATGAGATCTATATCTTGTCCTAATCAAGATAGAATAGATTAAATTTTCTTTTTTCTTTCATGCATCTTAGGATTAATCTGCATTTGTATTTAGTCCATAAAGTCTCATTTCACAAGGGCGAAATCTAGTGTGGTTTAGTTGAGGCCTTGTTTTAGCCTTAGGATTTCTTTCTTGTAAGCATTCCACAAGAGAGTGATCCCTTTCTTTATGTTTGCTGATAAAAATAAACAACATTATACATTAGCAAATACAATGTTGTATATATATATATAGACACACACACACGCACACACACACGCACACATATATAGATTAACTTATCTTAGAAATTAGGTTAGGACATGGGTAACTGGAGACCCATAGAACTAGTCGGAATCGTCATTTCAACGGAAGAGGGTATAATTGGGACCTTGGCCGAGTGATATCCCTAATGTTGAATATGGTCATATTTGTCCATTAAACTTTTTGGTGCTAAAAGGAGGACATCGATGAGTGTGCATAATAATTTGATTCTTGTTTGAGCTATTGTTTTTAATTCATTCATTTTTCTTAATGGCTCCTAAACTACCCATATGGAGTTGTATATCTGGTTGGGCATCAAGCACTCCAACAAAGGTAGTTAAACACTTGTCACATGTAAAATTTGATGGTGAGTCTAATTCTTTTGCATTTCATCATGTTCATCAATTTATTTTGAATTGTAAAAATTTTGATATTGATGATGGTGTTATGTGCAGGATTTTCACTCTCACCTTAATAGGCCAAGCCAAAGACTGGTGTAGATCATTACCAGTTTTTTCTATAGGTAGCTGGGACGAGTTGACTCAAATATTCCTACATAGATTTCAAGATTATGACTGTGATTAGGTTTGGCTCGAACTTGAGAACTTGCATAGAATTGAAGGTGTGTCCTATAACAATTTCCTTCTTAGATTCAAGTTGATCTGCTTTCAATTTAAGCATGATGATTTTCCTTCATATTTCAAATTAATAGCATGGTTTAAACACATTATTTTACTTCCTTGTATTAATCATAATGAATCAGAAAAATTATCTTTTCTTAGTGTACTTTCTACTATTGATGAACCTGTTAATTCTTATGACATAATTGAACCTGTTATAACAACAAATTCAAAAATTATTAAGGAACAATTTTAGGAAAACACAAATTCATCTAATGAAATCATAATTCATCCTGAAAATGTTTCAAATCCCAACATAATTGTTGTTTTTCATAATGATGACAGTCATTTCATTAGGATTAATTTAACTGGTATTTATGATATCATTATTAGTAATTCTCAGCCTCACATATTAGAACATCTTTATTCTCATTTTCAAGAAGGGAAATATACCCAATCAAATTAATCCCTTATCTGAAAGTGATATTTCTGCTGAAGAGAATCATATTAGAAACTCAAGAACAAGTTTTTAATGATAATGATCATTCTGTGAACAGAGAAATATTTAGTTTTATCTATTCCAATAGTCATTTTTCATTATACCCTAATATTTTTGCTGACATAAATTTATTTGACAATCATTTAAGAGTTCCTCTTCATTTAAATGACATTTTACAAAATAAAAGGATCATCTTAAGTAAAATAGATTTTGTATATTTTAATCATGATTATCAAAGTAATGAGTCATTAAATGATCATTTTTTCGATAATTTTCATACATCTTCATAAACTTATGTTTCTGGTTTTGATTTAAAGGAAAATAGTCAAGGTAGTGAATGTGAAATCATTTATGATAGTGATCTAGAGGTTGAGGATAGTAAGACACTTCACCCCCAGGTGATAGTTATGTCAGGTCATTTTATTGTTAACCCTCATGATCAATCCAAATTCCAAGATGTAGTATATCCTTTTACTAATCATATTTCAGTTAATTCTCATCTTGAGTCTTCAAATAATGATTTTAATTTTAAAGAAATGAATTCCAAACCCATATTTGAATCTTATGATATAACTCAAGTTCTTATTTCTTTTCATAATCTTGAATTTTTAACACAAGTAGATACATGTTCTAATATTGATTACACTATAGGGGTTGATACTTGTGAAAAGGAAACTCATGAAGATAAGTCCTTAGTTTTTGTTAATAAGTTTGTAAATAGTAATGTAAATTCTTTTGATATTGTAAATAGTACTAACTTTTCTCAACAGGGTCAGCATAATACTTTCCCAATCATGAATCCATTAAAACCATTCCAAAATAGTTTTTATGATAGAATTGAATCTTGGTTGGAAAATACATTTCATAATAAATTCCCTATTGATAAATTCCTTCGTTTGTCTCTATTAAAAGTAAATGTACATAATATTTTTTATCTTAATTGTCTACTATTCATTAAGTTATGGTTACTAATTCATCTTGTACATATGTTTGCAAGTATCAAAAAACATGAATGGTTTCATTGGAAATTTGACTATATGTAGTCTTATTTTCCTCATAAAGTTAGAATAGGAATATGATTAGTTAAGTGTAGTTTTATTTCTTTTTATGTTCATATTCAATAAAATGATGATCATGGGTGTCTATAAACTTAGTTAAATATGTAACTTCTTCATGTTTTAATTTGTAGCATAAGAAGAGGTTACTTCATTAGTTTTGAGAAACTCGACGTCTCTGAGGTAAATCATAACGAGATTCTTCAAGATAAGTCTCACATGCTTATTTGTATTGTTTACTTTTTGTCTTTCTATTTTTAATTTAAGGTTTGTTTTGTTTTTTAGTATTTGTTGATCTAAGTTTTGTTTCTTTCAGGTCTTTAGTAATTTTCAGAAAATCGAACACCCTTACTTGTTAAGAATTCACTCTCCTCATTTCACCTGCTAAACCAATAGTGATGGTGTTGATCAAGTTACAAATAAGTTGAATCAGAGAATTTTTGAACCTATACTTTACTTTCATTCAATATCATTATAAGCCTCATTTTTACTACATTGTTGTTTAGATTTTTCTATAAAGACTTAATTTTGAAACAAAAAATTTGTGAGGCGAGAGAAATCTAATTTAACTTTATCTTTTAATCATTATTGTTGCCTAGATTTTGGATTTTGGTTTGAATAAAAATCCCAATTAGTTGCAGCTTGGAAAAACATAATGAAACACTAAAAAAAAAATCTCACTTAAGACAGACAAACATGCTTTCCTCACATTTACTATTTTGTTGGGATACACTTTCATAAGTTTCCTTGTTGAAGTTTATTTTTCTTTTTATTTATCTTCTTCTTTGGATTTACATTTTCTTTCTTCGTTTGCAATGATTTAAATTTTTTGGTTTTACTTTTCTTGTTTTTATTGGATTTTGTATTCTTCCCAAAGCTTATATGGGGGAATCCTTCCTACATAATACCAATGGGTGTACAAGGGAAAATATTTACTCTACCATTTTAATAGGATTTCATTTACCTTAAGGTCATATATATCAAGTTTTTCACTTTTCGTGTACATCAACCATTACCCATGGGGAACATTGAAATATGGTTCAAGTATTATACGTTTATCTTTATAAAGGAAATAGTTGTTGACATTCTTTACTATGAATCCCTCCCATACCCCTTCACATTTAAAACATCTACTTTGGAAAATAAAGAGAAACTAGTGATGTCATACTCAAATGGTATTGCATTATGTCCTTATATAAAAATAAAAAAAACTTATGTACCACCCCACTCTCTTCACTTAATTGCTAAAAGTGATTTTCCAAATAAATTAATAAAAAATGTGTCATTAGAGAGATGAAAGCACATTTGTGTGGAAATGTATGTAAACCCACTAAGGTACTAAACAGACTCGTTGGGAGTGGTTAAATGCACACATGGTACCAAGAAAACTTCATTGGGGTACTGAACAGGACTGATGGCAACGAAACAATGTCGGGTAAAGAGATAATTTTTAAACAGATGCATACTAATCTTTAATTACTTTTTAGTTTTTTTTTTTGTCCAAAAGTAGATGTGTAATTAAAAGTTAATGAAATTTCCCTTCACTTGGATTCACTATATTGGAATTATGCAATCAAATCCTTTCATTTATAAAATCTTATTTTACTTCAAATTTGTCTTATGTGGGACCTTTGAGAATGGTGTAGTGTGCAAGAAATTGTTGAAAGATTTCATTTCAACCTTTGGTAAATTTAATCCTATGATTTTAAACCAGAGATAATTGTTTCTTCCCCATGTGTCATCAATTGTTTTCGTGTACAACAACCCTCCCAAATTTTCATTTATTGTAAATAAAAATAATTTGGGCCCCTTTATTTTTGGAAATTTTTCTTAGTTTGGTTTAATTTTTCTGTGTAAATATGTTTGGAATCCTGATTTCAAACTGAGCATCAATGCACTTGTTAAGTTTAGAGTTTGAGGATTTTTCATATTTTGGCTCTTATTTATATCGATGATGTATGTATTCTTTTGAATTGCATGAATTTTAACATAAATCTCAAAATTCAATTTCGAGATTTTCCTTGTGTCATATCACTTTTAGGTTGATTTCACTATTTTGATTATCAAATTGATCATAAAGTGATGTGTATAGATTTTATATATTATTCATCTCTAATGACATTGATCATATTGGGGTGAAATCATGAAGATGGGTTACACTTTTGCTTCGTTTATGAGAAAAAAAACTGCATTTTCACAAGTTCTTCAACCTTCGACATACAAAAGTATTTTTTTTATTGACAATTTCACTTTACAGTAAAAACAAAACTTGTGAATAATTTTGTTAGCTTTCCAATGACTATTTTTCAATTTTTGTTTATCACGATTTGATATGTCAATTTGACAGTTGTTTAACCATATGTTCCTTAAACATGAAAGGAATGATAATGAGTTACTTTTTCCTACAACAATGTATCTATTATTAAAATTATGTTTTTAAGAAACAAAATATACTGCAACAATCTACAGAGACTTTATTTTGTTATGACTATAATTTTGAATCTAACAGACGAATATTATAATTTCTAGAATTTTTTTAAGTTGACCAAGCTGAAAATGTTGCAGATTTTAAACACATTTGTATACACCTTGTATCTATCTTAATGTTTACTTAAAACTAAAATCTAAATATATCCTTTTGAAAAGAACAGTTTAAGGATTATGAATATATTTTTTTGTAAATTTTTCACCGTATATTTTTAGAGATACCAATATTTCATTTCACCGAATCATAATGTCTGCTGAAAATATTATGTAGTGTTGTTTTTTTTAACTAAATAAAAATAGATAAAAATAAAGAAAATGAAAAAAAATTATAGGAATTGAAAGTAGATTCAATTTTGGAAATGCTGGTGTCATTTTCGAAACCAAATTATCAGTATTTGCAGGAGTCTGCAACCTCCGAAGTTCAGGTAAGCTTGGGGAAATTCTTTGGTTTTTGTTTTCAGTCCTAATTTCATGTTTTCGACCGAAATAATCTTTCGGCCGAAAAACTATTATTTCGGCTGAAAGACTAAAATCTAATGGAAACCGTAAAAAGTGAACGATTTCCAAGGTTTTCGGCCGAAAAAACATTCTTTCAACCGAAAGGCTGTTGAGTGAATTCTATTGGTCGGAAAAAATGAAAAGACACATCGTATCATTTCATTTCGTGCCAAATTGTATAAATAGGATTTCAGCTGAACACATTTAACACAATTCATCAGATGGACAGACAGATATGAGCTCAGGGATAGGGATTTCAAAGCATTTCTATTACTTATTGCAGTTGTATTCTTTTCTTTCTTTATTTCTTCCCTCTGTTCCATAGGATTAATCAAAGGATAGATATCGATACATGATGGTTTTCGAGAGCACCTAAACAAAGTTTCAAATCATCTTTTTGGTTTTTGTTGAATAAGGTAATTGATGTTTGTTCAAGTTTTTATTGGAATAACAATTTATATGTTGAAAGATAAATGTTGAACATTTTTTCAAGGTGAAGTCTGTGTTGAACATATCTTTTACAAATAACTATAAAAGTCATGGGAAACAAAAGTTTGCACAAGAGTGAAGCAGACCCCTTCTGACCCTCGGACCAAAGTCCGCTCACAGGATCGTTCAATCGCTTCCCCGAGCCGAAGCGACTCTTTTGATTCCCTGCTGGAATCTCAATCAACCTAATCCACAGATCCTTCTCTATTTTTCACGGCCTTTTCTCATGCGACCGCTCCCCTTTTCCATGACAGGAACCAAATTTCAGGTTTCGGGACTCTCAAAGTTATGATGTCGAGAACCTCTGTCTTCTCGATCCCCCGATCACCGAAATTACGAAATGCCAAAATGACGTTCACAGCAATTAGCCCCATGGGCTATGCTTTGTCCCATATGACCACTTCCCATATGACCGTAGTCCTATTCCTTTCGGGACTTATCAATGCGAGAGCCCGACCTCTTGTCAATGGAACTTCCTAATTCCCAATTTTTGATTTGCCGAAATGGCCTTTCCTTTCGGGGTTTTTCCCGAAATCCTGGATTACTGCCACATGTCCTCCCTCAAATGGACGATCCTTGTCGTTTCACGATTCCATGACTTGTGACCCCCTATGACACAACCCTCTGTCAACTTGAATCCCCGGTAGCTGAAATACCAATGGACTCTCGATCTCCGCCACATGTCCTCCATGGATGGATGGTCCAGATCCTTTTGGGACTTCGCCAGGTGTGAAGTCGAAAAAAACTCTTCTCTCTGTGTTTCCCAATGTTTGAATCCCCAAAATGGGTGATCTCGCGACACGTGTCCTCCTCAGATAGACGACTCAGATCTATTTCAGGACTTTCACCATGGAGTGTCCCGATCTCTCGTCATCAGGACCTCCAAAATCCTGAAGTCCAAAATCCCAATACCAACTCCTCCTTCGGGACTTTCGCCTATGTTCTACGCTTAAGGATTAAACCACGTGAAACTTCCTACTGATCCAACGGCTGTCGGGTATTCTGAGTGAGATCCAACGGCTCAAAATCGCGTATGTCTTGCGCACTCCTCCACTGCTCCCTGGACGTGGAAACTTCAATGGTCCAGATATCTTCGGCTGATCCGACAGTAGTTGTGATCCTCCTGAGCATGCACGTTCTTCCTGAAATTGGAAGAATTCTCCAAGTGCAAAAGGCCTCAACCTTTTCTCCTCTCCTCTACGAACTCTTTACCTTGAGTCTCGCCTGCATTCTCAACGACATTGTTCCTCCTGAGCTTTATCCCTTCAAATCCTTAAAGAATTCTTTGACTTATGCGCTCCTTGCAGAGTCTTTGCATGCAAAGTGCTATCTCTTCTGAGCTTTCCTATTACTCAGACTTCTAAGGAACTTGGTCCTTTTTTCCTTCTCCTTCAGATGGAGAATTTTTTATGCCCTCCTGGAAATCCTTCGCTTAAGCAACCTATTGCTAAGTCTTTTAGGGTGTTCAACAACCCTACGAAGATCCCTCTATGGACTCTTCTTCAATTTCATAACTCAAAGAGTTCTTCCTTCTGTGCTCTATCTGCACATCTACTCAATGCCCACCTGGCAGAGTGTCTTCTCATAGAACATCCAATAGTTTTGTCCTCTCCTATGCACCCTATGCACCTGCTCAATGCCCTCTTGGCAGAGCTCTCAGAATCCTTAGTGATTCTGGTTCTCCTTGAACTCACAGTAGAGTTCTTCTGTGCACTCTTGCACCTGCTCAATGTCCACTTGGCAGACCTTTACAGAACTCACAGCAAAGTTTCTGTCTGCAATTGTGTCTCTCATACACAGCCCTGCCTCCAAGGTGTTCAGTAACCTTGAGGTCTTCCTCTGAGCTAATGATTTCAGCTACTGTGCCCTCCTGGCACATCTTTGTCCAAATTCTGCAGAACTGGAAGTGCTCTCTAAGCATTGGCTATCAGAACCCGCAATGTTCTGTCACGCTCTCCTGGCATGAAGCCTCAAAGATCTACAACCCTGAAAATCAAACAACCCCTGCAAATGCATACCTACAACATACATCTACAGCATATAAAGAACACACATAGACATTCATTCAACACAGAAATACTTGCAGGAAAAAATGCTTCTATTTGTATTAATAAAAATGCCTCTTTACAAAGGTGCTCTGAGCACAAAATTTAACAGAGTCTTGGCTCCTTCTCTACTCTCTCTGCATACTCTACTAGCTCTCTTCTCTGATAATACAAAGAAGATCTCTCGATCTTTTACATGAGGGGGCTCTTTGAGCTCTTCCCTCCAAACTCACCTACCCTATTCAATTACATTGAATGGGATGTCTAGTCCAGAATCGGATCTAGATCTTAGCCTTACAAACATTCAAGGCTATCTACTTTAATGCCTATGCAAAGGCACAACTCCATGGCTCAACATCCTACAACATTAATTACATTCAATTTCAAATTTGAAATGAGGGTTGCGCCTCTCTTCATTGAATGTGTGTGTTGACGTGGGTTGGTTGGCTGGCTGGATGACGCGGAGAGATGCTCTTGCATCAAAGAGAAAATTTGATCGCACTCGAGATTATACTCGCCAAATTGAACAAAGGAAAGAGATTTATTGGAGAAAGAAACAAGAACGTGAAAATATTGAAGAAACAAACGATGATAATGTCAATAGAGATTTTCGACAAGAAGAAGTTCAAGCAGGTATGCATGCACATATGATGATCGAGCACATGACACACATTGGGTCTGTATTCAGAAAGTACAGAATTCAAAGTATAGAATTCAAATTTAAAATATTGTAAATAATATAATTGATTGTAATTACAATTTGATGTTTTTCAAAAAACATAAATAGATTTGTCTCATAATGTCGAAAAATACGTTGAAACCGAAATTGAAGCAGAAGACGAATCACCTATAGGTATGTACATAAATTTATATAATACAAGATGAGCACTCAATTATATATAATTTAGTGAATTTGTGTTTGGTTTATTTTTTTTAATATAAACTTTAAATTGAAATATGCAGGAGAATCTATCAACATTGATGATGAAATATTAGAAAATGTCGATACTGGCAAATTTGGGAAGAAAAAAGATAAGCATTATATAAGATATCGAACTAAGAATGTGTATGATACTTTTTTCAAAGATGAATCAGTAACAATACAAGCTCAACTTTTACTTTGTCTAATGAAGTCAAGAAAGTTAAAAGAAGCTACATCATTATTGGGTATTCAAAAGTCGACAAAGGATACAAAGGTGAAACAAAATGTCTTTAACAATATAACTAGTGTATTAAAATATTTTGGAAAATCTCAAAAAGAAGATGTCTGTGTTGCACGTAGAGCGATACAAACAACAATTGTTTCATCTAGCAATATAAAAGATCGTTTGACACGACATATGGAAAAAATGATGGGAACGTCAAGAAAAACATTGCACAAACATAGAAAAATTTGATTGCAAACAGATGTAAATTATGAATTGGCTTGTTGGACAGTGATTTCTAGACAACCCTACAAAGACAGACTTGCAGAAAATGTTAAAGAATTTGTCCGTAATTGTTGGTTTGAAGAATCTTGTGTTTCACCACATACAAGGGATATGTTGGGATGAAGAATAGCACAAAAACAACATGAAGAACATCAAAAACATATATTGCCAATGCCACAAATAGAGTTGTTCAATAAGTTCAAAGAAGAGCACAAAGAAGTTAAAATTTCCATCAATATATTTGTGCAACAAAAACCATGGTTTGTTAGACCCATCACTATTCGTGACACTTGTTGTTGTCATTATCATGTAGAATTTGAGTTGTATTACGACACTTTTTTGATTTTTGGTAAAACTTTATGGCTAGGTTCACCTCCTCCTTCCACATTCCGTGTTTTTATATCTGAAATTCTATGTGAAAGAGAAGATGATGATTTATTTTACAAAAAAAAAATGTGATCGTTGTGAAAATCTAAGTTTGTTTCATTAAAAGTATCATATTGATATGAATGATCAATCATTTTCTAATATAAGAGTCATTTGAAAGAGATATGAATATATGAACAACAAGGCTCCACATTCTTCAAATGTTATTACCAAAAGGATTGATTTGAAGGTAGACAAAATCAATGTGATAGATTTTTAGAAGAAGCTTGAGGAAGAAATCTATAAATACACCAAGCATTCAGATAGAGCTCAATGGAAAGATCTACAATTCAAACAATCCCATGAAATGTTTCCTCCTTCGACAATTTTGTTTGTAGTTGATTTTGCAGAGAATTACACATTTGCTGCACAAAAAGAAATACAGAGTGAATATTATCATTCTGATCAAGTCACGATATTTGTCCACATTCTATATAGAAATTTTCAACGGAGTCTAGATAGCATAGAAATCACCAACGACAATCAATATGTTATTAAAGAATATCACTTTTATATAAGTGATGATCGAGCACACGACACACATTATGTACAACATTGTTTTGATAAATTTTATGATTCATTGAAAGAACGTGAAATAAGATTTGATCGACATTGGATATGGTCAGATGGGTGTGCAAGTCAGTTCAAATCTTCATGATCATTCTATTGGTTATGTCGTCTTCATAAAAAATTAAACATTACATATTTTTGGAATTTTTTTGAGACTGGCCATGGAAAAGGAGAGCACAATGATTTAGGGGCATGTATAAAACAAGCACTTCGAAGGTATCAGTTGAACCCTCATGCCGATCGATTTGAATCCACTGAAAAAGTTGTTGAATGGTGAAAAATGGCTTTAAGCCATGCATATAATCCGTCAAGGGATGTGCGCAGGTGTTTCTATATAAAAATGTTACATGTATGTCCACATGATATATACATTTGAATGTGTTCAAATTTATATTCAATCATCAATCATTTTCTTGAGAGATTTCAAGTTAACAAGTTCTTGTATTGTGCAGGTTTTTTTGGTATGTTGGAATCAAAGATGTAAATGTATTAATCCCATATGACGCCAGTACAATACTTGGGACACAAAAAATACATTTAGTTAAAACAAAAAAATTTCAAAATGGGTTTGCATTTGATAGAAGAAATGACTCTTGTTTTTGTTCAGTTTTCATAGAGGACATTGAATCCATAGATATTTGTGAGAACGAAAATGTAGGATATGTTAAAGCTTAGAGACATACTGAAATTAATGTAAAAGAGAAAATTCCACTTGCAAGCTCAGAGGAGATGGAATCAAATGAAACTATAGTGTCAGTTGATGGCGATATAGTTTTTGATCTTGTTAGAGAAGGTAATTTTTATGTTTAAATAATTTAAAATAACTTATAGATGTATTTGTGTGATAATCTAACACGAATTATTTGTTGTCCAATATATCCAATTATTTGCAGGAGATGTTTTTTCCATGGTTGCACCTGTAGACAACACTGAAAACGTGAAATATTATTTGATGCAATGCATGGAACAAAAGATAAGGCTATTAGAAGATTTTGATGATACAATTTTTATATATGAAAGAGGATCCATTGTATTGAAAGGATATATTTTTCAAGAAAGCTATCAAACCGATACTCATGTTCACTTTCAAGACTACCAATAAGATGTCACAAGTTGTCAATATAGTCATTTGGTATGTGTAGCACGCATAAAGTTAATAGAAGTTCAATAATAATAAAAAAAAAATTAGAAAATGGAAAATGTCCAAAGTCGATCATGAACGAATAATTGAATATGGAATATCATTATGGTGTTTTTAAACAAGTGGCACATGTACATTCCAGAATTTTTTATTTTTCATTGAAAGTACATTCTAGATTTTGATGACTTGTTTTGACTATCTTCAAACATATTTCCAAATAGGATATTCATAAAAAGGGTATGTATAAAAAACTCCAGATCATTCTTAAAAAACACAGATAAAATATGGTTCAATCATATTTTATCTATGTTTTTCAACCATTACACCAATCAAAATTATTTTATGAGCATTACACCAATCAAAATTGAGTTGTATACCTCTTGTATGAGCATTTTATTTTAAACTAAAAAATTGTTAAACACCATTTCCATTAAACACTTACTTTTTTCAATAGTAATTTTTTTCATTTTATTTTAATAATATTGCATTAATTTTTAAAAATGTTAAACATATTTTATATTTTCTATTGTAATAATATCTTATTTCAAATTTTAACTCATTCCGATTTTTATTTTATTTTACGAGCATTATATAAATTAAAGTTGAATTGAACATCTTTTTTATTTTGAATATTTGTTTTAATTATTTTTCTCAAAATTAAAGAAAAGTTCAAAACATCTCTTTCATTTTGAGATTTTATTTTATTTAAAAAATTAAAGAAAAGTTAAAAACATCTTTCATTTTGAGATTTTATTTTATTAAGGGTATATGAACCTTTAAGTGAATATCTCTTATAGCTTTAGCATTTTTGTTAATGACTACATGATAAAATTAAAGAAGAGTTTATCATCTCTTCCATTTTAAGGTTTTATTTTATTGTCACGTCATTTTGAGCATTTTATTTTATCGTTAACACACAAACTAAAAAAGAGTTGAACATCTCTTCTATATCAATATTTTATTGTATAAACATTGCCTATAATTAATTTGGATATCTCTTCTATCTTGATAATTTTATTTTTATTACTATTGCACCAATCAAAGAAGAGTTGAAGATCTATTTTATCCTTGATTTGAGAGCATTGACTTCTTTAAGTGGTAATTTGTTTTTTTCATTTTTTAAATTAATATGTACTAACAACTAAAAATAATTTAAACATCTCTTCCACTCGTTGTAATAACACTTTAATAATAATATCATATATATACTAATATCTCCATTATAATTATTAAGTTGATAAATACATTTGAAATTTGAAATTATTTAGAATCTTCATTTTAATAATTAAGTTGATTTTCATGTAAATTTATTTAGAAGTGTTAATCATTAGAATTAAATTGTAATTAATAGATCTATTCTCTAACAAAGTTAAGGAAATTAATACAACCTTGTTTAAAGTCAAGTGAATTATATTGTAATTAATAGATCTCTTTTTTAATAAAGTTAAGGAAATTAATACAACTTTGCCTAAAGTCAAGTGAAGACCCTTACAAAAATGTGGGTTTATGTGAATAGTACTAAACCATAGCCTGCAAATCGTTTTCCTAATGTAATTCTCTTTCATACATGTTATCTGAGTTGTACAAGGGGTATTTGTTGTTCCTTGGCATGTCTAAAACACAATGCTTGAATCCATACCTCATCCCTTGAATTCCACATTAGTTACCTTCTTCCAAAATCAAACACAAGTTTTCTGAAAGTAAATTGGTAGATCATGAAAATTTCTTCCTTTTAGTGCAGTTCATACCAGCATAGGCTTTGCATGGTTTAAAGTGTTTTCTACTACCATAATATATTCTCAAATAAGTTTTGCATGGTTTAACATGTTGTCTATTATCATATATTCTTAAATAGATATGCAATGATACAATCTTGTATGTTTGACAGTTCATTTTTTTCTTGTCCATATATTGAGTTTGCATATTCTTAAATATATTTAAACAACAACACATTCTATGATTTTGCATCTATGATCTCATATGTCTATCTTTCCTTTACTTTTTCCTTTACTTTTTTTTATTAGTTAAGTGCATCTATGTAAACCAATTTATTTAGCAGATCTCATGTGCATTTCTTTCCTAAATAGTTTTTCCTTCAATTTTTTTTATTGGTTAAGTGCATCTATGTAACCAACAAAATCATTAGTAACTAAAAAAAAAAAAAATAGAATCTGCTAAAATCTGCTAATCTACTAAAAAAAAATAGATTTTTTTTTTCATTAGTAACTAGAATCTGCTTAAATTATTCTGCCAAAATTATTTGATGATATGTCAATAGAATCATATTTTTGACAATCCACAGTGAACATAAAATGAAACATTTAAATTAAGAAAAGTATTTAAGAGTTTGATGCTTAATTTAATGCATTGTAAAAATGAGAATATATACACAACATTAGTTTAATACTAGTTAACTTTGTCACTTTTTGGCAATAGAATCATATTTTTTATAGTACACAGTGAACATAAAATGAAACATTTAAATTAATACATAGCAGAAAAGTATTTAAGAGTTTGATGTTTAATTTAATACATTGTAAAAAGGAGAATACACTAAACATTAGTTCATTACTAGTTAACTTTGTCACTTTTTGACAATAGAATCATATTTTTGATAGTACACAGTGAACATAAAATGAAACATTTAAATTAATACATATCAGAAAAGTATTTAAGAGTTTGATGCTTAATTTAATGCATTGTAAAAAGGAGAATATACAAAACATTAGTTCATTACTAGTTACCTTTGTCACTTTTTGACAATAGAATCGTATTTTTGACAATACACACTGAACATAAAATGAAACATTTAAATTAATACATAGCAAAAAAATATTTAAGAGTTTGATGCTTAATTCAATACATTGTAAAAAGGAGAATATACAAAACATTAGTTCATTACTAGTTAATTTTGCCACTTTTTTTCCATCAACTTTGAGAAATCAAATATGAGACAATAATTGTTATTTTGAATTCCAAAATTATGAAATATATATATATATATATATATATATATATATATATATATATATATATATATATATATATATAATCAAAGTTTGAATAGTTACACTGTAAAATACATAAGTTCCACATCCATTTTAGGATGATAACAAAAACTAAGACATTTAACTCCAAAATTCTGGACTCTAAATCATCGTTTTAAGATAGATCACTTCATACATTAAATTCAAATTTGCAAAAAAAACAGAACTCAAAAATTAAAAATTTACAATTCAAACATGCGAAATAATACAGAATTCAAAATTTGTAATTAAAACAAAATTGACATACATACCAAAAGAGTTAAGTGTCATCCTCCAACATACTATTTTCCACAAAATATATTGTAAACATATTTTCCACCAAATATAATTTAGACATTTGTAAAAATAAAAAACATAATAAATAAATAAATAACACATATTAGCATAGATATTGTAACTAAATATTAAATAAACAATAAGAAATAATAACATAACCAACCACAGTTAAACATATTTAAGATCTAGTTACTTTCCAATTAAGAGTACATGATTTAAACAATTTGTAAATCTTATCTAAAATCTTTAAAAAATTTAAAGAGAAAAATTATGTTGGTAAAAAAAAAAAATTGAATTAGAGTTAGATAATAATCTGAAAATAAATATATAGAACTGTGTATGAATAAATTTCACAAATATCCATATTAAATCATTATTCCAATGAAATACTTATCTCCTTATGAATAAAGTCTCGAATCCTTCAGGTGAAATTCTCCTTGTGGATAAGGTCCCAAATCCTTCAGGTGAAATTCTCCTTGTGGATAAGGTCCCAAATCCTTTAGGTGAAATTCTCATCCCATGTGATGTTATTGTGTTCTTGGTAAAACAAATTGTGAGTTAGAGTTAAATAATAATTTGAAAATAAATATAGAACTGTGTATGAAGAAAATTCACAAATCTTCATATTAAGTCATTCTTCCAAAGAAATACTTATCTCTATTGGCATGTTTTATAGGAAGCGTATTCTTGTTATTGATGGCAAGTACAACAACGACAATGGCTTAAGTACAGGAAGAATGTGCTAGGCGGGCACCAGAAGTATTTTGGGAAGACACAACAGAGCAAGCTCAATAAGATCAGAAGAGATAGTGCGGAGTATGCATGTTTGTCATTGATGGAAAAGATCACGACCAACAACGCAGGGATAATGGCATGGAAATGGCTAGTTCAACAAGTGATCGTTGGATCCCATTCAGAAGCGTAAACTCCAGGAGTCAAGGAAGCAACTCACGGTAGAAAATCCCGAAATGCGAAACCACGACTTAAACTCCATTTTGGAGTTTTGGATACCGGGAGTTGGAGGAGTCAAGAGTCAAGAATCTTCATCACAGGAGTCCCAAAGTTGAGAAATGCGAAACGTCGAAATCTCGAAACAGACACATCAACAAAGACTCCATTTCAGAGTTTTGCAGACCGGGAAATCAAAGTGTCCACACAAGAAGAAGGACCAGAACTCTGAAGGTGAAGAGAAGTAAAAATCCAGATAGAAAGAAAAGTTTATGTGTAAACAATGATGACTCCTTAGAAGACACTGATAGTGACTCTTCCTGTGAAGATAAGGTAAATGACTTCATGCTTATGGACAAAGAGGATTATGATAATAAAATCACAGGAAGTGATGATAATGATGAATAAGTTGTGGTTGACTTGGAAAGAGAGCTGATCAATGCTTTGGAAGAGATTGACAGACTCAGACTTAAGAAGAGAAAGAAAAAACAATTGTTGATACAGTTCAAGAAAGGCACTAAAAAACCTAATGAAGACTTTGCCCTGCTAAAAGTGGAATTAGAAGAGGCAAAGAAAATAGAGGACATTCTAAAACAATAGTTATTAGAAAATAAGGCAAGATCTGAAGCCCTGGAAGAAGAAGTAGTGAAAACAAGGAAAGAGTTGGAGAAGTTTCAAGCCTTGTATCATCAGAATTTGTCAAGTATCAAAGCCTCAGAAGGATTAGCCACCATTTTGAATCAAAAAAGGAATCCAAAGCTGAAAACTGGTTTGGGTTATAAAGAGGGATCAAGTAGTGGTCAGCCAAGAAACAAAGAACCCATCAAGTTTGTCAAATCTACAACCAATGGCAACAATAAACCTGCAGAAACAAAGGAAAACAATTAGCCGCCTAGGAGGACTAAAAAAAAAGGTTCCAGGACTGAATCTACAGAACAAAGAAATAATGCACTCTCTACTCAAGGAAATCATCATCATGGAATAAATCGACCTGCTCAAAGAAGACAACCATTTTCCAGGTACCAAGGATTTTTCTATGGATATTGTTTTTCTTGTTCTAACTTTGGTCACAAAGTTGTAAATTGTTCTTTAAAATTTAGATATGAGCAAGCAATACATTCAAGGTATAGATATCTGCCACAACAACGAATGAGACACCCAAGTAAAAAACCTCGACATATTACAAATCACTTGATGGCTGGGAAAATGACACAAGTTAAGCATAACAATCATTTTGACTCTTTAATCAATGAACCAGAATGCTACATCTGTCATAACTATAGACATAAAGTTGTTGATTGTCTCTTAAATAACTATAAATCAGATTTGAATTCCTCTGCTGAAAATGTCAAGGTTTGGAAGAAGAAATAAAGTGATAAGTGTGGATTAGTGTTGTTGGCTCAAAGACAAAAGAACCCCTAGAATATAGATAGTAGATGTTCCAAGCACATGACTGGAGAAAAAGATAGGCTTTTGCTTATAAGCAAAATCAAAACAGGAAATGTGATCCTTGAAAATGATGAACCAGGTAAAAACAGGGATAAAGGGATGGTGAGTTTAAGTAATGGAAAAGGAAATTCTTAAGATGATCTTCCTATAGATGGGATGAAACATAATTTACTCAATGTAAGTCAAATGTGTGACAGAGGATGTAAAGAGGTGGTCCTTTCCAAAGACTATAAGATAAAGTCTGTAAACTCAGGACAAGTGGTGGCTAAAAGCATAAGGACAAACAACAATGTTGATGTTAAGTCCTCCCCTGCAAGTAAAGAAGAAGAGTCAGATACAATAAAAGAATGTTCAGTTAGCATTTATCCCATTTAAGAAGTAGGAGAAGAATTATGTCATAAGCTGGAAGCAAAAGTTTTGAAGGTTGAGAAGTCAAACACCCAAATCAAGTTCTTGAACAGTTCCATGACCCTGGATAAAATTGTGGATAGTCAGAGATCACCAAATGACAAATCTGGTATTGGATACAACAAGGAAGAAATCAGTACTCCTAAGAAACCTGATACAAGTCCTTCATCTGTGAAAAAGAAAAGCAGGTATGAGAGTGCTTGTAGAGGTTTTTTCTTGTGATTGAATATGGTCATAAAAGCCTTGGATTGTATGCATCATGGAAGAAAAACGAAATTGTAGTAATAGAGATCGATGAGAATCAATGGGGAGATCCAAGGGTTGTTTGAAAAGTACGAGCTACAATTACGCAGTGTGTCAGTAGGACAACAACATCTTCAACAACAACATTTTGTTTTACAAAATGATATACATGACATCTTGTAGAGATAACAAGAGGAAAGACCTTGTCAAGGAAAGCTAACCTTTTAGGAACAAAGGGGGAAAATAGTCAGAAGCAGAGAGATAACAGTGACAGGGGGAGTCATCCAGTTATGACAAGAAAAGGTTGATGAAGGAGTCCCAGTAAGAGAGGTGAGCAATATTGAGTATTCTATAGAGGATACAGCGAAAGATTAAGATGAATAGGTCCAAGAATCAGAAGGAGAATACTCTGGTTTAGATACAAATATTCTACAGGACTCAAATAAGAAAATCCATCATGTCAGTGGGAGTTTGTGTTGGTTTAATATCTGATACCTCCTAAAAACACTGCAACAACTCAGGGGGAGCATGTGCTCTTTGACATTGATGTCAAAGGGGGAGAAAAGAGTCTGGGTGCCTTTGTTCCCATCAATGTCAAAGGGGGATATTGTTGGCATGTTTTACAAGCAGCGTATTCTTGTCATTGATGGCAAGTACAACAACGACGATGGCTTAAGTACAGGAAGAATGTGCCAGGCGGGCACCAGAAGTATTTTGGGAAGACGCAGCAGAGAAAGATCAATAAGATCAGAAGAGATAGGGCAGAGTATGCATGTTTTTCATTGAAGGAAAAGATCACGACTAGCAGTGCAGGGATAGTGGCATGGCAATGGAAACTTCAACAAGTGATCGTTGGATCCCATTCAAAAGCGTAAACTCCAGGAGTCAAGGAAGCAACTCACGGCAGAAAATCGTGAAATGTGAAACCACGACTTAAAATCCATTTCAGAGTTTCGGATACCAGGAGTTGGAGGAGTCAAGATTCGAGACTCTTCATCATAGGAGTCCCGAAGTTGCGAAATGCGAAACGCCAAAATCCTGAAACAAGGACATCAACAAAGACTCCATTTCGGAGTTTCACAGACTGGGAAATCAAAGATCAAAGGAACTTTAACCTTTGAAGTAGTGAACCCCAAAGTCCCGAAACAGGCACATCAACAAACCACGTCAGCAAACCATGTCAGCTAAGGACACGTGGCACAATCAAGCAATGACAAGTGTCAAGTTGATTCAACATTTTAGACACATGTAAGTCACGAATCAGAGTGACACGTGGCAGCTATTTGGCACGTGTCAATCCACGTATGACGTCAACAGGTTTACGTCACATTGTAACTTTCTATTTCGGGGTTTTACATATCAAGCAGAAACTCCACCATCATGAAGTCTCAAACTCCGAAATGTCAAAAGGGACTATTGTGAGTCTCGAAAACCCGAAAGGAAAAACTCTGAAATCCCATCAATCGTCCATCTCAGTGGGTTATGTGAACCATCCAATCACTTCGGAGATTTTGTGATCATGAATTTTATAATGTTGGAGTCATGATGACTCGAAGGGAAAAACGTCGAAATCCTATTAGTCGTTTGATTAAGAAAAGAAGGGATCAGATTATGAAGTCTTGTGGACTGTTGATCTGGCCCCATTTCGAGGATTGTGACTTGGAGTTTCGAGACACTTCTTCACCACAGGAATGTCGAAATGCTGAAATGTTGAAATGCAAAATGGTGAAATCAACGTGAGACCCTGTTCTTGCAATCCAATGGTGTTGGATACTTGGAAATCTAATAGAAGGGCTATTATTGCTCTTCATGATTAATTGTTCAGTTATGATTCAGTTAGCAGAACCGAATCATGGTTATTGGATGGTTGGCATTTCAATTGTTGAAGTGTTGTTCTAGGGATTTGAGGGGTAACTGAAGGGGTTGTAGTGTATAAAACAAACAAGCAGTGATTGTGTGTGGTTGGTCGTTCTAAATGAAAAATGAGTTGAACTGTAAGAAAGGGAAAATTACAGTATGCGGAGTGTGATATCGACAGTATGCGCAGTGTGAGATAAAACTCATAGATGAGTAACAGATGAGGAATAGACAGAAGCAAGAGAAGAATTGCAGAACAGCTTGAAGCAGAGCAGAATTGCAGAACAAACAGAGGAAGAGAAGAATTGCAGAATAGTTAGAAGCAGACCAGATTTAAAGAACAGAGAAGAAGTGGTAAGAATCGATTTATCTATGTTGTTGGTTATTCAATCATTTATTTATAATCAGGGAGGTAGGGTGGTGCAAGGGAGAACATTGGTTCTCTGATATACAGGTCGGTGCCTGTGTAAATGGAATTTGGTGCTTCCATCCAATTGGTGTTGGAACTCTTAGGAAGTTGGTGCTTCCATCCAATTGGTGTTGGAACTCTTAGGGAGTTAGTGCTTCCTTCTAGTAGGTGCTAGAGAAACCAGGGAGTCGATGCTTCCTTCTAGTGAGTGCTAGAGAATCCTGAGAGTTGGTTCTCTCAGCAAGTAGCAGCTTGCAAAACAAAGGTTTTAGCCTCACAATGAGTTGGATCTCATATGTATGATAATGTACAGAATGTAAAGATTACTTATCATACCAAGAAGAAGAGGTTTTTACCCTTTATGCGTTTCCTCAGAAAATATCTGTCTCTATATATTTCATATGTGTGACTGATGTCGAATGTTCTATTGCTTACCTCCCTGCATTATTGTGATTTTCATTAAATGCTATGAAAAGAGTTTAAAATAAGCATAATTGTTTAAGCACGATAACAACTGATTCACCCCGCCTCTCAGTTGTCCAACAATCTCCTTGTGGATAAAGTCCAAAATCCTTCAGGTGAAATTCTCCTCATGGATAAAGTCCCAAATCCTTTAGAAATTCTCATCCCAAGCGATGTTATTTGATCATATTTACACAGCAATAAAATACTAATCTCCTCAACAGTTAAATACGTCTCCCTTATTCTTCTACAATGGTCATATAATCAAATTCCACGATGCCCTTTCAAACTAAAGGACTCATAAATATCCATATTAAGCCATTCTTCCAAAAAACTACTTATTATCTAAAACAGTTCACAAAAATCCATTTTAAAAACCATTCTTCCGGAAAATACTTATCTCATCTTTCTTCGGTGGAATAGATGTTCTCATGTAATCTTGCAGGTACATGAAGAAAACACAAATCTGCACATGTATATTAAGTCATTCTTCAAAAACCATTTAAATGAGATGTATTCATATTAGATATAATGAAATTCTCTTTGAAATTATGTGAGCTAACTCACATATACAATATGTGTGAGCTTATTTGTAAATCTAATTGAATGTTGGTTTTTGTGATTAGTAACCAATTTAGTTAAGAGCTTGACAATACCCTGGAAAGAAGGAATTCACTTCGTTGTATGTAGAAAAAATAAATTTGTCCATACTATGCCATTCTCAGACAAGAAAGCAAGGAATTCAATCGAGGAAAATTTAGAAACTTTCTATTTTCTAGTGTGGGATAGAGTTTATTCTCAAATATTCAAATGTTCAAGTTTAAAATTAGGTATTCATCATGATCTAACCTTAAATAAGTTTGAATGTAAACCATTTAAGACAATGATAAACTTATCTAGGGGTTCTATATATTTCAAAATAATTGATCAAAGCATTGAATAGGAACTTGGCTAAACTAAAAATTTGAGAAAACAAAAATTTGATAAAAGTCAAGAACATACATTTATGAATCATCCTAAATGGACACATCATTCCCTAATCGGTGTGCTTCCTCCGCTTCCTCAATCCCAATCTCCCTCATGAGAACACTCTCAGGTACTCTCTTCTCCACATTAGCCTATATAACACATTTCAAATTTGAAAATTTGAAAAATTATATTTGAATGATTATAACACATTAAATTTAAATGATTTTAAGACATTAAATGATACCTGTGAACTCCCACCCTCTTCAAACTCTCCGAATGAGAATTGAGACAAGCCTTCCCAAGTAGTAGGATATGGAATAGGGATCTGTGAACAACACAACTAAGAACTAAATCTAGGATTCAATGTGTTCACAATTATACAAAATTATAAATGTTGTTGATCTCTTATTCAAAAGAGTGGAGATTGAACAACTATTAGAAAACACATACCTGATTCAACCCATCCAAATTTAAACTTGTTGAATCAAGTCCCCTACCTACTAGAGATTCATTTAATGTATCTCCAAACTACAATTAATGGCAAGAAGAAATCGATTATTTCTATAGATACAATGATATCTAAATCTAAAGCTAGAAGTAAACTATCATAAAATGCGTCAAAAATTTCCTAAATAGAACACATACCAATCTGTGGTTCAGGTCATCTTTCTAAATGACCTTCTTCTAACCATCCGGGAAAATTTTTGCATACTCCAAAACATCTTATGTTGATATTGTATCTAACTTCTCATATGTTTTATAAAAAAATGTGGCCTGAGAATTGGCTTATGCTCGCTAACGGTTCATGCCAACATCAACACCATAAAAATTAGCTTCCAAATTTTCCCCGATTGCATTACTAGCCTCGTTTCCAACCTCTGATGTAGCCCACAAATCTAAAAGTGAAGCAAATGCCCCTGTTGGGCGAGGTAATAAAGGTTGTGGAGGCCTTGACAATGCCACACTTCGATATGCCCATTTGTGATCATATGTACCTCCTTTACCAGTCCCATAATATTTGGACGGTAGACTAGTATAATCAGGGTGCATGTGCAACAAAAACTCTACAAAAAAGTGTCTTGCAAAATAGTGTGGAACCTCATCGTTCCACGACAATTTCCCATATGCCACCAAAAATATGTTATATAGATGTCCTGCAAAGTCAGGGTGCTTAAAATATTGCACCTTCAACATCTTCCTCTTTGGTTCCTCTTTGAAATTGAACATGGAAATGGCGTCTTCTTTTGAAACTCTATTTTTTACTGCCTCCCATTTATCAGGACCCATCACCTCTGACTTTCGCCACCTCATTAGATCGACAAAATTGTTAGTGGTTGGCCCCATCTTCTGATATGCATCCATAAATTTTTCAATGAATGAAAAATAATTTTCAAGCTTTGTTTTCTCTCCTTAGGGAGTTCCAAGACCACCAAATCATTTTCCAACCTCTTTTTAACACCTAAGCATCGCTCAAGCGTCATTGCTTCAGTATTCCCTTCCCGAGGAAGTTCATCACCAACATCTGAAGTATAGGTGGACGTAGGTGTGTAATATTTTGTTTCTTGATAATGCGGCCTCCTAAATCCACCTTCTCCCTCTGCACCGAAATTTGAATCTTTGTGAAAACCACTCTATCTTTCATTGTCATCCCTTGCTCTAAATTTATTGATTTCAAGATTTAACCTCACATAAATTTAAATACAAAAAAATACAACAAAAATAAACAAAATCAAAGAAAATTACCAGAAATTTTCTCTTGTCCAGAGGTATTCCCTACATTCCCAGGTGTAGGATTATCTATGGATAACCTATCTAATAAGGCTGCATCCATAGAACTTGCTTGAGAAATCTCTGTAGTTGATCTATTCACAGACTCGTTTGAAAATCTTCTCTGACGAGATTTTTGTTGCTCACTCTGAGTCTCAGTCGAAGAAGGAGTTCTTGTTCTTCTTTCTTGGGATAATTTAGAGCATTTGTGAGGAATGTTTGGATAATCCCATGTCAACATCTCTCCTCAATATCTATCCACAATGTAGATTTTATCAATAAAAATGCAGAGATGTACCCAAGTTCAAGTAATTAAAAACGCAGAGATAAATCAAAGTTTTAATCAATCAAGCCGCAAAGGTACTCGCTCATTAGAAGGTGAAAATACTAGACATTTAGCCATGAATCAATCAACTCAAATATAAGTAAGGGGTCCATAGACAACATGGAAAATTCTTATCCTTCACTCATCATCCATGCACAAAAAAGTAGGGCATTTGAATCTATAGGTCTTTAAACACTGAAGTGACGACTGTCGATTTGACTCTTGACTGATTGCTTAGGTACAGACTGATGACTAAAGGGATATATGACAAAAGATAAAACCACAATATTTTCACAATAATCAATAAAACCCACACATAGAAGTTATTGAAATCAAATTTGGGTTCGCCAAGGGACTGTCATTCAACTCAGAGGTTTATCATTCACAATGCACATCAAAGAAGAAAATGCAAAGACTAAACATTGAGCCATGAATCAATCAAATAAAAGATAAGTAAGGGATAGACAGCAGGGAAAATTCTTATCCTTCACTCATCATCCATGCACAGAAAAGCAGGGCATTTGAATCTATAAGTATTTAAACACCGAAGTGGCGATCGTCGATTCGGTTCCTGGCCGACTGCTCAGGCAATGACTAATGACTAAATGGATAAGGGACGGAAGATAAAACCACAATATTTTCATAATAATCAATAAAACCCACACAAAGAAGTCATTGAAATCAGAAGTTGGGTTCGCCAAGGGAAATCAATTCAGAAAAGCAACTATCAAGTGGATTCATTAAAAGTGCCCTATGGTTCGATCCACTAAAAAAATATATTAGAACATTTCTTTAATATTCCTTAAAAGTTCCCTATGGTTGGATCAACAAAGATCCACAAACGGACCTAATTTTACTATAAACTAAGGGATTTCCACTAAGGGATTTATACCTAATTGTTACATAAAGGAACCATATTTCCACTAAGGGATTTCTTAACTATAAACTCCCTAACTGCCTTGCTTGATATAGTTTTGAGTTTATTTGTTGTTGATTATTAAACCTAACATCATATCCCTCCATGTCCAAGGTTTCACAAACAACAATGATAGGACACAACAAATTAATATGTGAATAACAAATAAAGTAGTTTTAAGTCCTCTTCAATTTTCAAGAATTATTTCTCCTCCCAATTAGCCAACCCACACTTTTGCTTTTCTTCCACTTTTATCACCTTCCTGCTTCATAATCATCCTTGGAAAAAGGGTATTTATCCCTTTCTATCCCATTTGGCTAGCACCATTATCATAGGGAGGTAAAATATAATAAAAAATTAATGGAAGTTGACACCTACATATGATAACCCTTTAGGATACATGCCAATAACAACTTAGAGGAAGTTTTTTCATATAAATGTCTTGGAGTTTATCTTAATCACAAGTTTAATTTAAATTATAGCATTGAGAAGAGGATTAATGAAGGATAGAAAACCTATTTTGACCTTGAAAACAATTGTAAATTGTATGAATAACAACTTAGAGGAAGTTTATACATATAAATGTCTTGGAGTTTACCTTAATCACAAGTTTAATTGCAATTATAGCATTGAGAAAAGGATTAATGAAGGATATAAAACCTATATTGACCTTGAAAACAATTGTAAATTGTATGAATTTTGGCTCTGGGAAAAAAATAAACCCCTTTTGAGACACTCATCAATCTTGTTATATTATATATGGATTTGAAGATTTGGGTTGCAACATTTCTATATAATCATGGAGAAATACTGAGAAAATTCAAAAGTGTTTATAATTTATAATCTTATAATTAATATCATACAACCTATCCTATCCTCATATAATTAGTCATTTCCCCATTAAGAGAATGAATAAAAATAGGTACCTAATGTACAGGCACAAGAGGCTACTAACATGAAAGAAAATATACTACCTATGATTTCTTCAAACTCTAGTCAAAGCCACCTATGGCTTAATGGGGGTTGTCATAAAGATGTCAATTCTTGGCTAAATCATTTGAGAATGGAGAAGGAGATCACTCTACAGAGTGTTGATATACCATTAAAAATACTATTAAATTGAAATTCAATGAAATATCAATACTTATGAAGAGTTTTTGTTAACTAGAAGGTAGGGATAAAATGTTATTTCTAACATAAAAACTCCCATATGATATGGGTTTTCATTAGAAAACGTTTCTACTATGAGTGGATATATCACTAGTGTTAGGTCACATGGTCCTCATAACATTATGATTCCTTGTTTCCTCACATAGTTCCTACCATGTTTAAATTATAATAATTCAATTTTAAAGATGGATGAATGTTGAATTATTATTCTTTCTTTAATGAGGATTATTTGAAGTTTGATTTACTTTATTTATTTGTATGCATGATTAGTTGTGAACATTTTAAAAATATGAATATAAGGAACATCACTTGTTATTATCGTCTATGTGTGGGATATGTATGTGCTAGCTATGCCTACATATCCAACACAAATCCAATATTATGGTTCAATAAACACATTAGTTACTAATGTCTAGGTTATTAATGAATTAATAAATAAGTTGTCAATTTGAAGTTATATTATATGAATATAAATATCATTAATAAGATAAGCATTCAATAACTTTGGTCAATATGTGTGAAGTAATAAATGAGTATAATAATTAGTTCCCATCTAAGACTCTTTTATTTCTATAAATTAGACTTTGTCATCCAAAATGAAGTATTCGTTATAATTATTCCTTTAGTCAAAGGGTCTCTACAATTGGAAAAGACCACCAAAGTGGAAGACTTTGGAAAAGACCACCAAAGTGGGAGACTGGTTCCTTTTTTGTAGTTTATTATGATAAGAGTCTATGGTTTGGAAGAGAAGCCATATCAAAAGTGACTATTGAATTTGGTTGTTCTAGAGACCGAAAAAAGTGAAATTCAATTAGTGAATGTTGATCGGATGAATTTCAAGGAAAAAACAAATCTACACAAGTAGGTCACTAATGTCTTACACAGAGATGTGACCAAGACTCATGAAAATATGTAGGACATGTGAAGCATAGGGGGATATTTACTTACCCATTATCATTAGGTCTCACTAGATGGTTTCAAGATGTGTTTTGTCAATCTAGTCCAAATGTAAATGACTCTTGGCAATGAATATTTATTTCTCTTGTTATGAAATGAAGAACACAGAAAAATGAAAAACTTGGCGTGAATTACATAATCATGTTAATCATTGAGTTTTTGAATGAAATTTTTGTTTGAGGCCTTAACTAAGGGAGCATATATCTAGGAATCAAATCCAATATATGGCCATCCATGCCCAAAGTAGTGTGGTTGGATGAAATACATTCCATGTTATTTTCCTTGCATCAACAATCAAAGGAATTGTCTCCTTGGGAAAATTGACATTCGTAAATGCAAGGTGTCTAAGGGATTGAAAAAAGTGAAATTCAATTAGTGAATGTTGATCAGATGAATTTCAAGAAAAAACCAAATCTACACAAGTAGGTCACTCATGTCTTACACAGAGATGTGACCAAGACTCATGAAAATATGTAGGACATGTGAAGCGTAGGGGGAGATTTATTTACCCATTATCATTAGGTCTCACTAGATGGTTTCAAGATGTGTTTTTTCAATCTATTCCAAATGTAAATGACTCTTGGCAATGAATATTTCTTTCTCTTGTTATGAACTGAAGAACACAGAAAAATGCAAAACTTGGCGTGAATTACATAATCATGTTAATCATTGAGTTCTTGAATGAAATATTTTTTTGAGGCCATAACTAAGGGATCATATATCTGAGAATCAAATCCAATATAGGGCCATCCATGCCCAAAGTAGTGTGGTTGGATGAAATGCGCTCCATGTCATTTTCCTTGCATCAAAAATCAAAGGATTTGTCTCCTTGGAAAAATTGACATTTGTAAATGCAAGGTGTCTAAGGGATTGAAAAAAGTGAAATTCAATCAGTGAATGTTGATCAGATGAATTTCAAGAAAAAACCAAATCTACAAAAGTAGGTCATTCATGTCTTACACAGATATGTGACCAAGACTCATGACAATATGTAGGACATGTGAAGCATAGGGGGAGATTTACTTACCCATTATCATTAGGTCTCACTAAATGGTTTCAATATGTGTTTTGTCAATCTAGTCCAAATATAAATGACTCTTGGCAATGAATATTTCTTTCTCTTGTTATGAAATAAAGAACTCATAAAAATGCAAAACTTGGTGTGAATTACATAATCATGTTAATCATTGAGTTTTTGAATGAAATTTTTGTTTGAGGCCATAACCAAGGGAGCATATATCTAGGAATAAAATACAATATAGGGCCATCCATGCCCAAAGTAGTGTGGTTGGATGAAATACATTCCATGTCATTTTCCTTGCATCAACTGTAACATCCCACTATTGTGCACTGAGAGAACATATTATTTGAGGACACTTGCTCGCAAGTGATCCAAATTGTTATGCTATTAAAACTTTGATTTTGATTATGAGGCATTATGGGTTGATGACATGTTGTTTTACTGCATTGACATAGACAGGTGTTATTGATTCATTTTTATTGAGTGTGCAAGATTTTGGACCTCAAGGATGCAGAGGCATCGATGGAACCCCTTGGACTTCGGATCGATTCAGGGAGTGAACCATTGGGGTTTGACTGTTTTATATGTGATATTAGTGTATCTGATTAGATGATATGATTACGAATATATTGATGACATGATTCGTTGATGATGAAGGCTAATGATAGCTTTCCAACCAGACTTACATGTGGAGTAGAGGGGTCACGCACGACTACCAAAGATGTTGAGGGATAGGTGTGGATAGTAGCCCTGCCACATCCTACTAGCACTCCCACTGTGGCTCAAACTATAAGTTAACATTTACCTAGTTCGAGAGGACCCACGATGTCGTGAGGGAAGACTGCGACAGTCGCTCACAATGATTCTAAGGGGTGCGCAATAAGGTGGGGGCCTTATTCCTTAGAGGACCTTAGTCTCCCACAAATTCACCTGATGGAGTATTGACTCTAGGGTTTTTTGATGTCTACCAATCCATTCAAGAGATGAGTGGCACCCTTGGAGCATGTGGTGTGTCCCGAAGGGCACATCGTGCAAGGGAAACAAATGAGGCGAGTGGCACCCTTGGAGCACCTAGTGCATCCTTAAGGGCATGTCGTGTTGTTAATGATAAATGAATGAACCCAAATGGCCTTAGGAATAATAACATGATAAGATATTTTTAAAGAAAATTCCCGAATAAAATGTTGCCCAACACGAAAATTAAAGTCTAGGTCTAAATTATACTAGTGGCAGAATTTTCTCTATCCTTAATATATATATATATATATATATATATATATATATATATATATATATATATATAATAAATAATTGTTTTATTATATTATGATAATTTAAAGTTGATTAATTAAAAAGGGAAAAGGGGAAAACTTAATTTCTACACCTGCCAATTTGAGTTCTAAATGAAAAGGAGAAAAGAGGGAAATCTAAAATATTAGGAAACTAGGAAAAGAGGGAAATCTAAAATATTTAGGAAACTAGGAAAATAGGGAAACATAAAAAGAAAAAGGAAACACAAAAGAAAAAGAAAAAAGTCAAACTTAGTAATGTATCTACCATTTAAGAACTTTATAATTTTAAACTAATCTAGCAAATTAATAATGGGGAAATTCATTAAAACCTTAAGAGAATTTGGGGACACCCAGGAGCGATTCTAGGAGTAACTCTAGGTGGGTGAGGGAAATAAGGGAAATTAATTAATTAAATAAATTATTTTTAGGAGGAATGAAGGGGATGGGTGACACATGTACGGGGAGGATTTTTATGAATTAATTTATTAAACTTTAAATAAAATGGGATTTTGGGAAAGTAGGGGACTTTGAAACCCTATACATGTTGGATTTCTAAGAGGGTGGGTGAATCAGTAATAGCGTAATTATAATCATTTTTCTTCAAATGTTATATCAATGTAGAATTATTATCCAATAATGAGCAATAAGAAATAAACAATCACACACATACACAATACACCAGTGTTTTACGTGGAAACCCAAATC
>ML796396.1:204693-218193 GCA_009831015.1 Picea engelmannii
ATGAGCAATAAGAAATAAACAATCACACACATACACAATACACCAGTGTTTTACGTGGAAACCCAAATCGGGAGAAAACCATGGAATGTTTTTTCTTAAATATGTCTTAAATAATTACATTCATTGGAAGCACCAACTTCCTTTGTTTTCCAGCTGCAACTGGAAGGAGGATCCAACCCCCTAGTTTCTCAAGCTACAACCTGAGGGAAGCTCCAACTCCCCAATTCTCTGGCTACAACCAGAAGGAGTCTACAACCCCCTAAGTTCTTCAGCTACAACCAGAAGGCAACTACAACCACCTGTCCTTGCCCCATCCAACCACCCTAATGTAGAAGTAGAATGATGGAACCATTCTCACACTATCACTGTGAGATATACCATTGTAAACCTGTACCAATAAATATGAACCATGCATCAACCATGCATCAACCTGTAATCAACCTATACCATAAAAAAGTGCATCAACCATGCACCAACTTGTACCAAACACCATGTAATCAACCTGTACCATAAACAAGTGCATCCAACCATGTACCAAGTATGTACCAATCGTGTTTCAACTACTCATAAACTATGACTCATAAATATGTACCAACATCATCAACTATACACCTCATGTATGTGCCAACTCATCAACTACTTGTCTCAACCATGTACTCAACATGTACCTCAATCAAAAGCCCTCATCAATTTCATCATCCAAATATGATTTGTAGCTCCGTAATAGACCTGGTGTATATGATCACGTTCCTTCAAACCTTCCTTGACTTTAACAACAAGAGACTAGCATTTTCATCAAACTTTTTTTTAGTCTCACGTGCCTAGTTTTGGATTAGTCAACAACCCTAACTTGAAGTAATAATAAATTTGTACCTATAATGTATTAAGATATAAAAATGATACACAATTTTCTTCAATGTTTTTTATGCAATTCCTCCATGTTTCACTATTTGAAACCTCTCAGAAAAAGAGTTATAGAAAAAATGGCATACCTTGTTGAATTCTGGCTTATTCTAGAGAGCGACCTTGTAGAGTGTGACCCACACAAAATATTTGTTGAATTGATCTAAAAATGTTACACAACATACTAAATATTTTACCCTAACCAACACATTTGGTTTCACTGAATTTGGATCTGTTATGAAGAAGTTATGACGTTTTTACCTGAAACACTTGTTTTTGACTAGTTTCGGGACTAGCCACAAACCCTATTTTCCACGGAGTGTAACTCCAAATATACAACAACCCACAAGCTGAATTTTTTACCACAGATACTTGGATATGGTTTCTCAATGGAATAGAAATTTCATGGTCTAAATCATTATAGAAAAAATTTATTGCGAAAATAGTTAGATGACCTGTAAATAACATACCTTAGAAAGCACCATCAAAAGAATTTATCCTTCCTTGCATTTCGGCCTTCTTTTCTTCACCTTCCCTCGGAATTTCGGCTTAGATATCCTTGGTTACCTCAGAAACATATATATATTCAATATGCTCAAGTGTGTTTAAAATGAGAGAGCCTAGCCTCTTATTTATACTCTCCAAGTAGCTTCCTTAAAAACATCTTCTAGGTCACTTTGCCCACTTTCCTTGTTTTAGGGTTAACCCACTTCTAATTTCTCCATTAAATTTATTATTTAAATAATTTATTTTGTATTAACTTTGAATTATAGTACACTCATCACTTCACTTTATTATTTACCTTTTAAAATCCCTTAAACCACTTTGACTATTTTGACCTTTTGGGGCTTCTAGATGACATGTGAGGGTCCTCCAACTTCGTAAGGCCATAACTCTCAAACCGTGAGGAGTTATGTAACGTTCCACATACCACCAGAAATGGAATGACATGTACTATCCATATAGAATAGTATTATCTAAAAATGTATCATAACTCATACCATTACCCATCAAACAAACTTGGGTCCATTACCCAAACCTGGGGTCTCCAACTTCTCATGGCCATAACTCTATGACCGTGAAGAGTTATGTGACGTTATACATACCACTGGAAATGGCATGACAATAACTATCCATATAGGATAGTTTCCGTGACAAATTCAATGTCTTTAATCTCATTATTCCACAATTAAGCATGGTTTCTCTTACTCCGCAAAGCGTCTTCCCGTGAGGGATTTCACCATAAGGGGACCACTTTGGAGTTCATCCATATTTACTTCTTATCAACCATGAAAAAACAATAATGAGTCATATTTACATCAAACAATCTTAGGTCCATTACCTAAACCATTGTGCTATAGGGCTTTCTTCAAGGGTTGACATCAATGAAAACCAACCTTAATCAACAATCTCCCCCTTTGGCATTGATGGAAACACTCTGATGCGATTATGAAATCATATCACTCATGCTCCCCCTGGAACCATGCCTCTGTCCTCTGCATCTGATAAATCTCTCCCTCTTTGTCATCAATGACAAAGGTATATTTCCATCCGGGGCTTCTCTCCCTGACTGAAATGTCCTCTTATGGTGCTTCCTCGTGGTCATCTAAGACATATAAGATAAGAATTCAAAAATAATTCAAAAAACATTCATTTTGGAGTAGAAATAACTCCAAGTCTTTGGAAAAGATATTCAAAGGATTCTCGTGGAAGTGGTTTTGTAAAGATGTCTTCCACTTGTTCTTTTGTTCCCACATACTCAACTCTGATGTTCTTTTCTGCAACCTATTCCCGTAGAAAGTGATACTTGATTGGAATGTGCTTCATCTTGGAGTGCATCACCAGGTTTTTTGAGATACTGATGGCGCTTGTATTATCACAATATATTGGATTTTTCCCTGTAACACCAGAAAAACATGAATTAGATCTTGGTAATCATAAAACATTATGAATTATACGTAATACAATCATTAAACATGAATCACACATACCTTATGTCGATCATACCGTTTTATCATAAAATTCTTCAAAAAAATCCTTTAAAATATGAAAAACACATATGTGCATGCGACAAAAGTGTATGATAACCATCATAAAAGTGATCATATCTCAAGCCCAACAGATGACATTGTAGATGTTGTTGATTTTCCTATATATGATGAATATGATGATGATTATGATGTTGACTTCCTAGAACAACCAGTTGCATGTTCTCTATCAAAAACTGTTCCTTTTCAGCAGTGTAATGAGAGCAATCAGCCTACATATCACAGTTACAAAGAAGAATGTGAAAAAAGTATTGAATCAGCTGAAGGAAATTATTTACCTTTATGTTTGTCTTCGTTTAAATTGTTGAAATAAAATTTTAAGATCATCACTAAAGCAAAGGAATGTGTGTTGATTCCAAATCACATTGATTCACTAGAACAAATTGACAAGAAATTGCAGCAATCTTCTCATGTGTTTGATGACCCTGTTACTTGTTATACAAAAGGTTTTATCAGTTCAAAATTGCAGCCATTGGTTGAAGATGAATCTGAAAATGTAGATGATGATGAGTTGTTGTCCAAATCAGCCATGTCCTTCTTGCCATCAGGAGTTTCATTGCAGCAATTTAATACATATCTTCATCACTTTCATGACAACCATTAGTTTGAGATTTATGGAAGAAAAAATGTAGTCGGAGGGTGGATACAAGATGATAGTCTTGTGCAATCTCTGAAATCATTTTTCTTTCCTTTCAAGATCCTTTTGCAGCATGTTTGGAAACAACAAATGGACCTAAGTTTTTAAATTTGGTCAATATTTAATTTGATGAGTTTACATTAAGAGGGTTTTCCCTTTCAATATTGATCAAAGATACACAAGGAATTTAACCCATGGACAAAACACTTGCATGGTTGCACTAGATTTTTTATTTCACCTGATCAAATAGCTCAGAGATTAGCTTAGTGTAGGTAGCAGTTTGAATAAGATCAACCTGGTGAGAATTTATTTCATCATTTTTCAATTTGTATTTTCAGTTTGGGTTTTCAGCAATGTGTACATTCAAATTGTAGTGGTGTATTTAGCATTCAGTGTTCAGTTGAGAGCAATGTACAGACTTGGGTTTTCAGTGGATACTGGTGATAGGTCAGAGTATGGTACACACATATTTTTGGAGGATCCTAATGGATCAGGAACAGGGTCTACAAGTTATTTGCTACCTCGCTGGGAGGATAGCATCCCCAGTTGGATCCCATGTTAGTCACCATTAAATTTTTATCGTGTGAAATCAAGATTTCATAATCTAACAGAATGCTAAACTGGTTTGGAAGCCTGATAAACTAGGAAAGGGGCTAAAGATGACAAGTAAGGGCTAAATCTGGTAGGAGCGCTAAGTTGATCAGGCCCAACTCATCAAGGATCATGATTTCTCAAGATCAACGGACGAGAATGATTTTGGGGGGAGAAGTTGCGCTAGGTTTAATTTTGGAGAGAAGTCCCAAAATTTAAACCAGAATTTTCTCTCGGGATTACATGGAATCACCAGGTGCATTTTGGGAAGAAAAGAGGGTTTCCTCAAACCACTTTCTCATGCCCCCTAAAAATAGAAAACTCAACAGTACACGAACTCGACTCGCTAGTTTCACTCGTTTTCAGGAAGAGAATTATATCTGAGATAGAGAATTCCCTGACTTGCAACCGAAGGAGATAGTCCAGCTAGGTAAGACCAAATGTAGTTTTCCAAGGCGTTGTAAATGATCTCCAGATGTCAATGAAAGACAATAAATCACACGAAGGGTCGAGACAGAGTCAAAGGGCGAAGAGAGGGACTAAAACACCAGAGAAGCTAGAATCTGGATCAAGAAACGTTTCTTGCCGATCATTGTAATCGGTTTCAAAACTGAAAAGTTTCATTTTAATCATTGTAATGGTTTCAAAACCGAAACGTTTCTTTGTAATCACTGTAATCAGTTTCAAACCAAAGAAACTCAGCTTGTATAAATATTAGGAGTTCCAAATGTATTAGGGGTTGGCAGAAGTGCAAGGGATTGATCTTAGCTATTTGGAACTTGAATGTAATTTTCTGAAGCTAAATAGAATGCACATCCAGATGTCCTGAAATTTCCATGAAAAGATTCTAATGGTGGTGGTATGGGTTTCGTCTTCTTTCTTCGTATGTATATATTGTGTGCTTAAATTCCATTTTCATTGTCTTCTATTTAAATTGGATAGTTAAAGGCCCATAATTCATCTTGTGATGCTCTCGGCTAAAGCAATTTAAACTATGTTAAGTTCTTCCTAACTGAGTCAAAATTCATTTTATTTAATGCTCTGATGCAATTATATCTTTTTCCTTTCTTCTTACACTCTGCAAATTACAATTTATAACTCATATTCATCACCTCATTTAGCCTTTATCCTCTGGAGGGTTCTACCGAACAGTCAGTGCTTCCATTCATTTTCAGAATTTTGACTCCATAGCCCCAAGTGTCCCTCCCATTCCTTGCCAACAAAATTATAAAAAACCCTTCAAAGCAACAAAACCTAGCCATTGATTTGTTAAAGAAAATTAATACGTTAAATACCAAGGACAGGAAAGAGCCCTCTCTAAGATGAGCAGGCTAGTACCCATCTCTAAAGTGGTTTGTAGGTTACCTATGTCGTTTTTTTTATCAGTCAAACAAATTTACAAAGTGTTAACATGAGATAATGAAGACTCCACTTTTGGGAAGCTAGAGTTTTGGAACCATATCTCAGAGTTTCCTAGACAACCTGTGTTGATAACCCTAATAAAAGAATGGTTTAGCATGATGGACTAAGGATATTGAAGGGGGGGGGGGGGATTCTTTGGGTTATCCTTAATCAAATAATGGTATATTTGGATGGACTAAGAGAAATGAATGGGGTGAATTCCTTGGGTCATAAGGTTGAGAGGAATAGGGGATTATGGTTGGAACTGATGCAGGATATATGAAAAAAAATTAGAATTTGGATATTTTTTAATATTATGATGTAAAATTTGTACATGTACATCAACATGGTGTTGTGCATTGAGGACGGTGCAAAAATAAGGGGGAGGGGATGTAAAATTCCCAATTTTAATCCTCACAAATTATAATGTAATGATGTAAATGTGATTAGGATGGTGAGTCGATATGTATTGGGATGAATATCGCATGTTGATTAATATGGTCATGGGCCAACAATGTAATATGTAAAATTTGTAAAGTGTTATGATAAATAAGAATGTGATGCTATTTGTTGGGGTAAATGGATAGAGATGGGGGTTGAGTAATCCACAAGAGAGGGGGGTCTAGAAAAAAGGGGGGTTTATTCATGAGTTTATTTTCCAAATTGTTTTCCTGATTTTAATTCTTTGAATGAACCCTATGATTTATCTTGAGTGTGGAATATCCCAATCATTGTATATTTGTAAGTGAGTGGGTGTAATCAATCGCATCCCCTAGTTATTGAGAGTTGAGCTAAAGTACAGTCAACTTCAGGAGGAGTGTAAGTAAAGAAAATAGGAAAAGGGAGGAAAATGTGTATGGGTAGAGGCAATAGTATAGAAAGACATGTTTTTGCATGAGCAGAGGAGAACAAGAAGAAAGGAAGTGCACTAGAGATAGAGAAACAATGGTGAAATAAATCTAGAGAATTATCGGAGCTAAAGACTAAAGAACCAGGTTGTCAGGCCTAAAGAGTAAACTCTTGAGTAGGAATTTCATTGTAGAAGAATCAGATTGTCAGGCATGAAGAGTGAACTCTTATTTGAGTTACAACGTAGCAACAAGGTTATTATTGGTTATTAACTGGTAGTTATTCCTATCATCGACTTCCATGGAGTTCTCATTATTGATATTCTCGGTCACCTATGCTAGAGAGACGATGATAAATTGATGTAATTCCTGAGGGACTGAGATTAGTGAATGGGTACATTCCTTGGTTTGGGTAGGTGTGTGGAAGAGAGCAGGTTAAAATCAAGACAGTTGTAAGAGAATGTCATTGGGTGGTGTGTTTTGTTGAGCTATGAGTGGACAGTGAGAGGCACCCTATTTGACAGTGAGAGGCACCCTATTTTTTGGATTCCTAATCTCATATTAGGGGTGACTTGTTGTTGAGATATGGAATAACAAGTCTATGGTTGGGTGGAACCTTCGTCTCAAGAAAATGGTTGTACAACTATTTTAGAAAGATGAGTGTTTATCTATTTTTTTAGTTTTTTATGAGTTTAACTTCTATGTGTTTTAATATATGTATGAGAATGAATTGTGCATTATTGTGGTGAATTTATTAGTTTCATTCATGTTAGTTAGTGTTTTGTAGTTGCATTTAAATAATGGCATCATCAAATGGTTAAATCTGTTTGTTTTTACTGTAGTTGGTAAGCTACATGATATGTTAGAAGAAAAATCCATTTTAATGTGTATTCTGCTAATAATGTTCCTCGGTTGAGTTGTGAGATGTTACAGAAACAAATAACAAGAAACTGCAAAATAAATAATTTTTTAGTACCTCATCAAGTGGAAGAACCTAATAGTAGAAGAGGTGACATGGGAATATGGTTCTTCATACAAAACATCCACATCTAATCAAGTGTTGAGGGAAAAAATTATTTGAATGGGAAGGACATGTTAAACCATAGATAAATCCCTAGATATTGAGTTATTACATTTCAATTGTTATATTAGTGTGTTCAGATATACCCTTTAGTTTTAAATGTTCCTTTTGTCTCCCATATATACCAAGGAGACGTAGTTTTGGAAATCATCTCATCTTGTACATTTGTTATAAAAATATCACATTCTTTCATCTTTAGTGTTCCTCAAATAACATTGGTGATTATTTAATTAGGATTCACTTATTTCAATGCACCCTCATTGGATTAGCCATGAAATGGTACATAGAACAACGTACTAGGTCTAATCCTTATTTTGAGTCCTAGCTAAATAATTCCTCACATTTTTCCAATTAACCATAATATATGATGAGGGGTTCAAGATCCTTCATTATTATCATCAAAACTTTGCTACCCATATCACAAACCAAATGCATGGATGGTGTAAGTGATGGAGTTTATGCAAATTTAAACTTGACAATTCCATTTACCTCGATTGGTTTTCAAAATATCTTCTTCTCGTAATAGTTAAATATGTTGCATCAAATAATTCCCCAAATTGAATAGGAATCCATATATGAGGCACAATAATTAGATCTAATTTATGCCCAATTAGGATATTTATACATTGTAATTTTCGATGCACCTTGAATCGGTTCTTCTATTTGAGATCAACTGGGGGCATCTCATGCTACAAATGGTGTTATCCATTTTTTTCTTCAAATTCCAACCCTTATGGAATATGATATTCTCTTCTAGTATTATTTTGTATGGGAATGGATATGGTGGAGAACATCCTAACTTTGGCCTTTCTTTATATGGGTAGCCACATATTCCTCATAATACTTATGGTAACACATGCTTATCATCACATTTTGGTGTTAGTAAATAATACTTGGGCCTACCTTTCCAACCTCATGTTCACAACCCTTCATGTAAGGGCACTACGTGTAGTAACATGTCAACAAAATATGGGGATCCTCCTCCCTGTAACCGATATTTTCCTTTTCTTGGTCATTGACTAGGTCACTCAACACTATAGGCTTAGATACCCCAACCCCAACCAAATCAAGCTCAACGCATTCCTCCCAAACAAGGTAAAATTTATGCCCATCATAATGTTTATTTTTCAATAAGATAGGTTAATCATGTAGTTCATTTCAATTTCCATTTGTCTTAACCATAACCAAGAATTTTGAAGCAACCAAGATCACAATAAGAAACACCATGCACAAGAACACAAGAAGTATCTTGGGAAACCCTTCTCAACAAGGGAATAAAACCCAGCCAAATCCTTTGATATATTCTTCAAGAGAAAGACCTTCACCACCAATAAGACTTAGCACACAAGAGGGTTCTCAAACCCTAGAAGACTAGCACCCAAGAGAGGTGTGCACTTTTCCCAAGAGGATGTATTTGTTGAAATTTCCAAAGTTGTGTGAAGGATATGATTCCACAATGGGGAATCTTCCTTTAATTATATTAGACTTGTCCTATCAACATAAGTATTTATTGGCACAATAGGGTTGACCTATATAAGTCACATTATAATTAATATTAACCATATTAATTATCTTTTACATTTATTACTAATCACATTAAGTTTGGTCCGACCTGTACCATTTACATTACAAATAGGGTTACAAGAAGTTCTGACACTTGAAAAATATAGCAAGGGATCTGATACACCCACTAGTGCTCATCAACTATGGGCACATACATAGGGATGTCCATATCTCTGGCTCACTGCATTACACAGAAGAACCATATCTTCACACGTTCACTTGTGCTCATCCACATGAACGTCCACTCTACAGATATTCTTTCCCAATTCCTCGCACAGAAGAATCATCTGGAGTTTCTCATCAACTCTTCTGCTCAGAGGAGGCTAATACATCATCTTCATTTTTGTTCACATGACAATGCACCCAGCACTTTGGGATTTCACACGTTCACCTTGTGCTCAGTCATAGGCACGTCTAACTCAACAAATCACCTTTCCCACTGGATAATCATCTAGACTTCTTCTCAACTCTTTGAATGGAGGAGGTCATATCTGCATTCCAGCTCTGTCTCAGGTAGGAACCACGTACCCTTCTTAGGGGATTTCTCTCAAGTTTGTAAGATGAGAGAAAGACTCGCACAGCTGCAATGATCCAAATCTCATAGGTTTGTAAGTTGAAGAATGTCTCACATAGCTGCAATCATCAACACTCCCTCTCAGCTAGGGAATCATTTTCTACCAAGCCAAGTCTCTCATGGAAATACTCGAACTTTGTTTTGGCAAGTGTTTTAGTGAAGATATCTACAATTCATTCATGAGTATAAATATATTGCACGTGTGCTGTCTTTATATGCACCATGTCTTTGATATAGTGATACTTGATTTCAATTTGTTTCGATCTATCATGAAACACTGGGTTCTCGGAGAGCTTTACACAACTCTGGTTGTCACAATGAATAGTAGTCGAATCCATCTCATGATCGAACAAGTCAGTCAAAATTTTGCAAAGCCATACTACTTCATGAATTGACACACTTAGTGCAATATACTCTGCCTTTGTTTTTCTTAAAGCCATAGAGCTTTGTTTTCTGCTACACCAGAAAGCCATGGCTAATCCTAAGGTGAAGCAGCAACTTGAGGTACTCTTTCTGTCTACTGCACTTCTTGCCCAATGTGCATCAGCATATCCTTGCAAACTCAAGTCCACATTGGATGCATATCTCAAGCCATAACCAATTGTGCCTTGTAAGTATCTCAATACGTTTTTTGCATCTATCCAGTGTGTATGTTTTGGTTGGCTCATATACTGGATAAGCACATTCACTACATAGCAATTGTTTGATCTAGTGTTAACCAAACACATCAGAGATCTAATCAACTGTCAGTATAAATGTGGATCAACATCTCCTGAATCAGTGCCACTCATTTTCTTTAAATCCATTACCATTGGAGTAGGCATGGATTTGAATTATGTCATACTGAACTTTTTCAGTATCTCCATAGTATATTTTCCTTGACTTAGGAAAATCTCATCTGTTCTATACCATACTTATAGTCCCAAGAAAAAATGAATTAGGCCCAAATCCTTTATTTCAAATTTGGCAGTCAATGCTTGCTTGCATTTAGCAATGAGTCTCTCTAAACCGGTGAGGAAAATATCATCCACATATAAGACCAAAATCAGACACTCATTGCCATCAACGTGATAATACAAGTTTTGATCAATTGCACCTTTGTTGAATCCCAAACTAATTAGAAATCCATCCATTTTCTCATAACAAGCACCTGGTGCTTGTTTTATACCATATAGGGCTTTCTTAAATCTGCATACATGATATTTTTCGTTGTGTACAAAAAACCCTTTTGGCTTCTCAATATAAACTTCTTCCTCAATTTCAACATTGAGAAAAGTTGTATTTACATCCATCTGATGTAGCTTCCAACCCATGGAAGCAACTAGCGCAATAATAGATCAGATGGAGGTATATTTGGCTATTGGTGCAAAGGTCTCGTCATATTCAACTATGTCTATTTGTGAAAACCCCATGGCCACAAATATTTCTTTGTATTTTGATTTTTCTTTCGGTCTGGTTTTCAATCTGAGCTTTAAATTCTTGAAACTTGGCAAGGACTCCATCCTTGTTCTTCATAAAGTAAATCCAAGTTTTCTTGGAGTGATCATATATGAAGAGTACATAGTATAAGTACCCATTTAGGGATGCAATAGTCATTGGCCCACATACATCTGAATGTATTAAGTCCAAGATTTCCTTGGATCTATTGCCACTATTAGGAAAGGATCCTTTAACATTTTTTCCAAAGGCATAACCTTTGCAAACACCTTTATGTTGAATTTGTATCTCTGGTAGACCTGTTACCATTTTCCTAGAGCTGGAAGAGCTCTATAATGAATGCGAGCAAGTCTTTTATTCCATAACTCACTCAAGATGATAATGTCATGCAATAAGGCTTGAGCTAGGTTGATGGTCAATTTGTACAAGTTGTTTTCTTGGACACCAATTACTTTTGAAGAGCTTATATGAGAGTCTTTGTGCCATGCAAGAACTCTTCCTTGTGAGAAAGTAATTGTGTAGCCTTTGTCTTCCAAGGTTGAAATAGAGACAAGGTTTCTCTTCATTCTGGGTACATATAGTACTTCTTCTAGTTTGAGTTTCATATCTGAATCTAGTTGGAAGGTAGAGGTTCCAACTCCTCTCACATTATATCTTACATCATCTCCAAGAACAACATGTAGATGTGTCTCTTTTTCAATGAAATGTGTTAGATGATTTCTAAGATCAGTCATGTGCTTGGAGGCACCATTGTCAATTAGCCAAGTATTTTCATTGATAGGAACCATACCTAAGAGTGTTTATATGTTGATATCTTCATTTCTTTGAGGTATTGTCTTCCTAGAACTGAGCTTGCTTCCCATCATGATTTTTCTCATCTTCACAAACCCTTGTCAACTAGGCTGGAAAACCTAACGGCTAGGCTAGGCTAGCACTTTTAGGTTTTGTTGGGATTATTAGTACCAAACATAAGCCTTGATAAATATTATATCCCTGGTAAGATGAGGAGCTTCTTCAATAAGTTTGCAGAAATACAATTCTGAATTTTTCTACAAAATTTGGTGAAACCCTAGAAACCCTTAGAGCCAAAAAATAAAAATGCCCAGAAATGAAATATGAGACTTGTTTTAGGTGCATTGATGGAGTTTGTACCCTCCTATGTTATTTTTATCCCCTGCAACCAAGTTTTGAGTGCTGAAAACTCTGAGAAGAGGAGGTCATATGAAATTTTTGGAAACCCTAGGAGGGTCGTACGGTTTCTGTAGAAGTGAGAGAGAAAGGCTGGAAAATGATTGTGCAATGGGATATTCAAGACCTATGCTATGATACCATGTTGATTTTTCAATAATCTAGGTTAATCATGTAGTTCATTTCAATTTTCATTTGTCTTAACCATAACCAAGAATGTTTCAGCAACCAAGATCACAAGAAGAAACATCATGCACAAGAACACAAGAAGTATCTTGGGAAACCCTTCTCAACAAGAGAAAAAAACCCATCCAAATCCTTTCCTATATTATTCAAGAGAAATACCTTCACCACCAATAAGACTTATCACACAAGATGGTGCTCAAACCCTAGAATACTAGCGCCCAAGAGAGGTGTGCACTTTTCCCAAGAGGATGTACTTGCTGAAATTTCCAAACTTGTGTGAAGGATATGATTCCACAATGAGGAATCTTCCTTTACTTATATTACACTTGTCCTATCAACAGAAGTGTCTATTGGAACAATAGGGCCGACCTCTCTAAGTCAAATTATAATTAATATTAACCATATTAATTATCCTTTACAATTATTACTAATCACATTAAGGTGGGGCCGACCTATACCCTTTACATTACATTTAGGGTTACAAGTAGGTCTAACTCTTTAACAATATAGAAAGGGATCTGATACACCCACTAGTTATCATAAACTAGGAGCACATCCATAGGGATGTCCATAGCTCTGGCTCACTACATTACATAGAAGAACCAGATCTTCACACATTCACTTGTGCTCGTCCACAGGTGTAATGTCCCCCACCTCTTAGAGAGGTGATGAGGAGACTCAGTGGCCTGGGCACCCCCACTAGGTCATAGTCTCACACTGAGGGGGGAAAAGTCAAGAAGTTAAAAGTTATATTTTTAAGTTGACTTAATAAAGGAAAAGGATAAAGGAGTAAAAGATAAATCAACAGAAAAATAGAAGATTAACCCTGGGAGTTAACCTAACTCAACAGAGAATTAGAAGGAAAAGTATAAGTAAGAGGCTGGGGTGCACCTATTATGTATTCTGGTTTTGGATTAGCATTTGCTATTTCTCTTGAGCATTCAGTTTGGGGGTTTTGTTGTACAAACCCTTGGGAGCAACTCAGTGGTGAAATATCCACTCACCTTGTTCCACAGCTTGGTCTCGGGGATGAAAGACTCCTC
>ML796396.1:223695-241024 GCA_009831015.1 Picea engelmannii
GATGAGGAGACTCAGTGGCCTGGGCACCCCCACTAGGTCATAGTCTCACACTGAGGGGGGAAAAGTCAAGAAGTTAAAAGTTATATTTTTAAGTTGACTTAATAAAGGAAAAGGATAAAGGAGTAAAAGATAACTCAACAGAAAAATAGAAGATTAACCCTGGGAGTTAACCTAACTCAACATAGAATTAGAAGGAAAAGTATAAGTAAGAGGCTGGGGTGCACCTATTATGCATTCTGGTTTTGGATTAGCATTTTCTATTGCTCTTGAGCATTTAGTTTGGGGGTTTTGCTGTACAAACCCTTGGGAGAAACTCAATGGTGAAATATCCACTCACCTTGTTCCACAGCTTGGTCTCGGGGATGAAAGACTCCTCCGCACCATTCTAGTCTCAGGGCCAGTTTATCGAGGGAGGTTCGATCCAGCTTATCCTGAGGGCCTAGGGCCATTCTGAAAGTTGGGTTTTGTTTGCAGAGGTAGGACCATCATTTTGAGGGATTTTCTGGAGGGTTATCATCATCCTACAGTTGTCTGCAGATTGGGACGTCTTGGAGCCATAGAGGACGTCCTGTAATTCAGTAAAACTCAGATCTAGGAAGATCTGCTTGAGATCTGAGTCTGAAACTTCCCCCACGGGATTCTCATAGCCCGATCTATATTCTTGGAGATTTTCAGAGAATTTGGAGGCCTCCTTCATCAGGGCCGAACCAACTAGGGTTTCATTCATCCAGTGGGGCTCCCCATTCAGTGGGAAATTCATATCTACGGAGATTGAGAGGGAGCTTGGAGATTCAGACACCTGGGTTATTCTTACCATTGCCCGATCTATATTCTTGGAGAGTTTCAGAGCATTTGGAGGCCACCTTCATTAGGGATGAACTAGCTAGGTTTTCAGTCATCCAGTGGGGCACCCCATTCAGTGGGAAATTCAGATCTACGGAGATTGAGGGGGATCTTGGAGATTCAGGAACCTGGGTTATTCTTACCATCACCCGATCTATCAATTGGCATATTTCTTAGGGTGATTGGGCACTTTTGGCCGCAGGTCCGAGTTATTGAGGGTTTCAGCCTTCTATTGGAGCATGGCATTCTTCAGCTGGAGAGTTTGGCATTCAGATCTGCTTGTATTGATATTCATTTCTTATTCAGACTTTGGAGGCATTATTTTGTATTAGTGGGAGCATTTTGTAGCATCTCATATCTATTTCTTGTACAACCATCTGAGGTTTATGCCAGATCGACCATCTATTGTATTGATCTTACATTACTCATAATAAAAAGGTCAGATCTTTTCTTGTGCTTCTACATCTTGAATATATTATGATCTCCATGTGTTGATGAATCTTGTTTGCACTTAATAACTCAATAAATTAGTAGTAGTTAGTGATTCCAAGAAAGAATTTAGCTTGGGATCATTACAACAGGCACGCCCACTCTACAAATCTTGTTTCCCACTGCCTCGCACAAGAGAATAATCTAGAGTTTCTCGTCAACTCTACTGCTCAGAGGAAGCTAACACGTCATCTTCATTTATGTTCACATGACAATGCACCCAACACTTTGTGATTTCACACATTCACCTTGTGCTTAGCCATAGCCACGTCTAACTCAACAAATTGCCTTTCCCACTGGATAATCATTTGGAGTTCTTCTCAACTCTCTGAATGGAGGAGGTCATCTCTATGTTCCATCTCTGTCTTAGGTAGGAACCACGTACCCTTCTTAGGGGTTTTCTCTCAGTTTTGTAAGATGAGAGAAATATTCTCATAGCTGCAATGATCCACATCTCACGGGTTTGTAAGCTGGATAATGTCTCACATAGATGAAATCATCAAGATATAATGCACCCAACCCTCTTAATGCATTAAACAATAAGAATAAGAATAGAGAGAAGGAAGAATGAACAACCAAAATTAGGTAAGAGGGAGAAACCCTCCAGAGTCATTTGTTAATAATAGGATAAATACCAACCCTACAAATCCCAACCCAAATCCTATTAATCAACTAAATCAAGGGAAGAATAGTTATATTAGAACTAATCATCCTTGTTTGATTTGTGGTGTGTATGGCCATTATATCCATCACTATATTTGTTTAATTTAGGAAAGTCACATTATAGGGGAGGAATTTTCTCAAGCTATTATCAGTACCCAAGGACAAGATAGAAATCAATGAACGCCCCTAGTTTCTTCCCAACTGCTAGTGTTACAAAACCTGTTATCATGTTAAGGACTAGTAATGGCATAGCCTATGACACCTTTTTCCAATCAAGAATATAAATTCGATCGACATTTATACCCTTCATTCAAAAATATCCACATGATAATTCTATGGATGTTAAACTTCAAAATAAACAATATGGTTTACCCCCTGAAATCACCCTTTATGACAAGGAAAATAACCCACCCTCAAATACTAGCCACTTATAGATTCTGCAACCTAATGCAAATCTTACTCCAAAATTACCTCTACATAGAACTACTTACAATGAACACATGAGGGTCTCTCACAATTATAGTTTAGTGGTTGACTTGGAACAATCTCTTGCTTCCATGTCTATCCTTGAGATATTTTAGAATTTTCCATCATAGTGGAAATCCTTGCTATTATCTTTGGGTGTCATTGATATATTTGATGCTCCATTAATTACTTTTGACCTATATTAGGCTATCAGATAGTTCAATTAGGTGAACTCTTATACATTAAATCATCAACCTAGGGATCATAAATGGATGAAGTGCAATGCAAAATACATGCATGTATTAGATATATCTATACTTATTCATAAGGAAATTTATTTATTGTTTTAGCTGCAGAAAAAACGAGTTCTATTCAGCTACAAAAAGAATGGAGTATTTTCTAATAATGCAGAACTGATTAATAAAGACAAAAGGATAATTCTAAATTCTTAGGATCATTAATCTACTGGATTTTTAATTACATTCTTTAAATCATCTAAGTCATTGAGAGTTCCTACAACTGAAACAACAATCATTTATTCAAATAATGTTTGTTGTGTTAGTTTCCTTGTGTAAACAAAAACAAATGAATTTGCATAAAGGAAATGACTAGAAATGTAAATCACACAATTTAGTAAACAAACAATACCAACATGAAAGTAAATGAGTAGTGCACTCCTCCTCAAGGGACCCTCATGGCACGAGGAACTCTACTTAGAAAATATCATATGAGACTAAGCTTTGTAAACTCAAAACATATAATTAAAATATGTGCACAGTAACTAGAGCTTTATATATTGAATTTGAACAAAAACACAATTTCACAGAAATCTGATATCAGAATATATTCATCCCTCATGAAGGTCTGATAACCAATATTTATACATTACAATCAAGATCATATAGATCCAAGTCACACAGATTTCCAAATTGGTTGCAACAACATATTTAGGAAAATATGGTTTAGAGAATCATCAATATCCCCTAGATATTTTTGTTTTTGAGAAATGCATCTACATATCACCTAAATGGGCTTTCTATACACAAAACCCATGTCCCATGTTTTCAATATTCTCCTTCATCTACTCACAATTGACACCGCAATATTTCCTCTACTATTTTGGCATGAGTTTGAAATTTAGATTTGGAATATTCATGGTTATATGAAATGAACTCTATCAACCCACATATGGATAAATCCATGACCTGTTGCATGAATTTATCTCATTCAATATTCTTTCCACCTCGTACAAATTTGGCATGGATCCAACTCGCATGGTTTTCCATTTGTTCATGTGTTGATAATAGCTTTGACTTGTCTCATGCGCTGACCTAGAGGACTCTTGTCCTAAGGTGATAGGTGGATACACTTCAGGGGTTGATTTGGCATCTTCTACAAGTCAGGATCATAACCTAGATTGTGTGCAACCCTATGGAACAATGATTATTCTGCAAAAATATTTTAATGGTTACAAAACTGTATTTGAGTTGCTATAGAATCAAATATTATGTAGAGACTCATGAAAAGTAAAAACTAATTAAATCAAATTTCATAAGGAAGAACATAAATGAGCGTAGAATGGACAATTTACCTCTAAAATCCTTCAATACACAATTTTTGTAGATGAGAATGATATTAATGGAAAACGGGGTAAAACAAGATATAAATTGGTTCATAGGTATAGGCTTTGGATGGAAGTTTATGATAGAAAACTAAAAAATAAAAGAGTATGTTTTGAGGAATCAACATCTCCCCCACATGGAATATATTGTATGTCCTCATGTTACAAGGGAAAAACTCTCTGTGGCCGAGGGAAAACCACAACAAATAGGTATGACTGCAGAAATCAAATCAATTCCAACATGTGCTATATAAACTAATGTGCAATACAAGGAAGGATACTACCTCGATCCAATCGTTTGATGTCGTTCCACCATTGAGCACTTTGACCCAAATCTTTACACCTGCAAGAAGTTCTCAACAAACAAGCGACGCAAGTATGTAGTGACAGTATATAAAATGGGTTAGCACATCAGATAGCACAATCCATTGATAAAAATTACAAACATGCCCATGGATAATAATCATATATTTGTGAGATATCGACGGGATGGGAAAGGAGTATTTCTATTAATAATTGATCAACAAAAGTATCAACATTACAGACTTCCGTGTCGGCACGGTTTGAAACCAAGTTCCTTCCAATTGGATCTCCACCACTTCAATCCTCCACCAAAGGCAAGCTCATAGCAAAGAGATAAAGAGATCCTCTTAAAAATAAGGGAAGAGTTGGGGGCTAAACACTATGTTCAGACTTGAGGGATAAAGAGATGCAGACTCAATATGAAGTAATTTCTCAAGAGTAACTTTGCTCTCAAAGTTGAATGCTTTCTATCTCTTTTTCCATAGCTTGAAATTGTTCTCTTATAGCCTCCAGAATGCAACTGAAGGGCTGAGTCGAAATGTTTCCAGTATATGGAAGGCCAAAGATTAGAGATCTTCTGTCGTGACATGGAAACCTGACCTCATTTTGTATTTTCTGGCACAAATCCCGATATACACGAGTTGTGGTGGAGCATCAAGCGTATACGCATCTTGTAAAGTAGTTATGGAGTGTATATGTGGAAAAATATATATTTTTGGCTCTGCATTTATCACAAAAGGGGTTTGATAAGTCTACATAGGGAAATGGAAAAAGGCCCTATGTGCAAGATAGCAATGGTGAGGCAAATATTTCTATAAAATATGCCCCCTAATGTGTGAGATCAGAGGAGTATCTATGATGGCCAAAATACATTATAAATAACCCATAAGTGGAGTGGTAGAGAACCAGTTGGATGAACTCAATTTCTCATTACATTATGTACTAACTTTGCATACATGGCTGCCAAAAATACAATTCAGATCCATGTGGAAAATATACCAACAAGTGTTCATGGCCATGAGTAGGAAAATATAAATGTGGTTACATGCCAATAGTTGTCATAGTCATGAACAAGGCCCAGTGAAACCAGTCTCAAAATCAATCTGAAGATATATGTATACCAAGGAGTACAATCTAATATCCCATGATCACTGAAGTCAAATAGGTACTGGCCCGATGAAATGGAAGCAACATCTCAGAAAAGTTGTGTCTTCAAAGTGGTGTCTTCAAGTATTCAATACAATCTGCCAATGGTGCAAGTCTACATCATGTGAATAAATGAGTTGAGGTCAAACATGATGAGACATTGTTTGATTACCATTCATTGAGGTATACCATTAACAAACGTGAGACAACCTACCAATGATGAAAGTAGGTATCAAGGCACCGAGTACATATCTATAAATGTGAATAAAGGAGCTAGTGTCAAACATTTGAGAGATCCATTGATCAGGAAACATTGACGTATTCTCATCTGTCAATGGCGAGAGAGCTTGCCACTAATGACTGCAAACCTCAAGGTACTCAAAAAACTCTAAGTCTTGTATCTAGAATACATGAGTTGAAGTCGATGGAAAGAGACCCGTTGAAAGGAGAGCATTAAGGCATCTCTCATCAGTTAGCACGAGAAGAAAAGTAGGAGGTTCATGATTTGGGAGAGATTGGACAAAGAACGTGTTCACAAACCAACGATCTTGTGCATCTTTCGGGTGTGCCAAATGCAAGTGGTACATGAAAAAGACCCCCTAAATAGCAGCCAGTGATGAAAACTGCTGACAAAGGTGAGGAAACCACCAATAAGGCTAATGGCATCCAATACACTGCATGAATCCCAAAGTGTGAATAGATTTGTCGTCGAACACAACGGAAACCACCCAGTCAACAAACCATGATGAAATTTCGATTTTTGGGTTCAATGTGGCCTACCAATGATGAAAGTAGGGCCAGGGTGCATCATAAAACCAAATTATCATGTGATTCTAATACAAACTGAGGGTATGGACGACATGCGAAGTCAAGATTTCTGAGAAGTGGCCGACACAGGTTGATAGACTTCCTTTGAATAAGAGCATGAGACATACGGTGGACTCTGGCAGCATAGACTTAATTATTTGACAATTAGATGCAAGAGGCATCCATAATGTTCTCCATAGTGGCTGGAAGATTAACCAGTCGGTAGAGAAAATTTTGTAACGAGATTAGCTTCCTAAGGCTATGCTAAACCCAAAATTATGATGATGCAAGGACTCAATAACTATGTGCTATGTTCAAAGGCAACATGACTACTACCAATTACAATATAGTACTACCTTCCCACCCATATTTTTTTGTTTTTTCATAACAAATGAATGCTATGATACAGAGGAGGGAACGAGTGTTACAAGTAAGCAAAACTAGTTCCAGCAGTGGAACGTACCTATGCTCAATGCAAGGAAATGCATGCAGGAGATGGACAATTGGGGTGATGTTCCCTCCAAGGTATAGGGTGTCAAATTGTGAAGGATAAGAACAAGGCTCTTTTTGGTTGAGGATGAAAACTGCTTGGGCCATGGTTCATAACGCAAAGAGAGAACCGGCTAAAGGATCAATGCTGCAAGAAAGGGCATTAGATGCAATCACAATTTTAATGCCAAAAAATGTCCTTTTTTATATCTTTTAGTCTACTTGGTGTGAAAAAGGGGTAAACTTGTGCCAAATAGATGTCTTTTCAAATCCAATTTATGAGTGTGAATAAGACAAGTTCACTCGGCGATCTTTTCCATTTTTTATAGCGAGTCGGAAAAGAGCTTAACTAAGACTCATGACCTTTCAAATCCATTTTTAACGAGCATGAAAGGTACAAATCACTCGGCGATCTTTTCATTTTTTGGATGAGTCTAAAAAGATATTAACTGAGACTTGTTTGGAAGATTCTAGGCGGAAAGCCATAGGGGAGGCCAAGGCTCCCGTACCGATCTTCTATGGAATGTCAGTATCTTACGAAGAACCGATACAATCTATGGAAGACCCAAAGCTCTCCAAGTCAAGGAGGACAAAGTGATAACAGAGGTTATCATCTCCATGATATATAGGATAATGTCTCTTCCTGGAAAAGACATATGTGAAGGCATTGGATACCCCACAAGACCATCCCAATCAAAGGGAACCTCGTCAAGACTTGGAGGGAGAGAACTCGAGAAGAGTAAAACTCTCTCTTGTTCAGAAGGTGAAGTAATAGAAATGCTAAGGACATGGGATAGAAGGTGTAGAGACAGAACTAGAAGATTGAGATCGACCAACAATTGCATTGGCGTGACCGCTTACTTAGACTTGTCACTCTCCAAGAGAAGAGTGGGGTCGATCGAATATTGCATCGATATGACCACTTCCTCAACCATTGTTTGAATAGGATGCGATACAACAAGGTCAATAGGTGCATCACCTCAAAAAATAGGAGTGTTGTCGGTCGAAGATTGCATCGACGCGACCATTGGTGAAAAAGATGCGAGACAACAAGGTCAAGAGACGCATCACCCCCGAACATAGGAGAGGTGTCGGTCAAAGATTGCATCGACACGACCACAAGTTGAACAGGATGTGAGACAACAAGGTCAAAGGATGCATCAACCCCTAAAGGAAAAGGGGTATCAGCCGAAGATTGCATCGACATGATTGTTGTATCAACCAAAGAAGGAACGAAGTATTGTGAAACCATAGATGCCTCAGAACCTGAAGGGCCCTTAGGTGAGCCCCACACTTCTAGTATCCCAGCAGTAACAGGACACAAACAAGTAAGGTGAATTCCTTCACAAGTCCTGCAAAGGAATCTAGGCTTACATCTGAGACGTCTAGGATTCTCAATCATATGAATGCCCCCAACATGATTTGCAGTGGCTAGTAACATGATCCTAGTATGACTTGCAAAGGCTAGTAGAAAGTATCCAACATGACTAGCATAGGTTGGTTATGAATCCCTAATATGACTAGTAGAGGTTGGTGATGAATCCCCAACATGACTAGCAAAGGTTGGTGATGAATCCCCAACATGACTAGCAGAGGTTGGTGATGGATCCCCAACATGACTAGCAGAGGTTGGTGATGAATCCCCAGCATGACTAGTAGAGTTTGGTGATATAATGCCAGTATGACCCCCAGCATGACTTGCAATGGCTGGTTTCAGGTTTTCAACATGACTCGCAGAGGTTGTCGACCAATCTCCAACATGACTAGTAGCGGTTGGTGATATAATTCCAGTATGACATGCAGTGACTGGACTTGTGATGGTAGTGAATTGTGTCATTTGAGTCCAAGGTGCAAGGAAATATTGATTTTGATAAATTGTAGGCCAAGAAGGATCCTGGTTTACACCTTGCCCCCATCCGGAAGGATAGTATCCTCCTCCATACTGATTCATAAAGGGTTGTAAGGGCATCGACACTAAGGAAGTTGCTTGCGAAGAGAAAGCGACATGACAAGGGTTACTCATGTGAGGATATATGTTGCCCCCAGATGAAGGAACTTTGTGAGGGGGGTTGTCCATACTATAAAAATAATTCCCCCCAAATGAAACACCAGAGGGAAAACGGAGGTCTGCCATAGGAAAAGTGTTCGTAGGAACCGACATAGCGGAAGAAGGATAAGTGGATGGAGTGTAACACATGGAATGATTGCTTAATTGGGAACTTACTTCTCTCATAGTGGATTCGTAGTAAGGAATATTACAACCTCCTACCATAAGAGGTGTTTGAAGGATATGACTCCTACCAAATGGAGAGGGATAAGAAGGAGGCATCATTCCCCCAGACCCAAAACTTGTATTCGCATAAGGAGGCAAGACAGAGGATGGCAAGTGCGAATACATATCAAGCATACCATGAGAAAAATGATTAGAGACCCAAGGCGTGGACTGAGTATTATAATTCTGCATACCATAATGCGAAGCGGAAGGATCCATCCCCATGAAATGAGTGGACATCAAGGGGGGAGTAGCAGTAAATGAGGGAGCAAAAGGAACTCCACTATCCATGATAATGAAGACTTAGTATAGACTCCTAAGGCCAACTAGTAATCAAAGAGCATACCAAAAATTCAAACGGACAATATGCATGCAAACAGGCTAAAGTGGCTAAGTGGCCTCCCTCGCTAAAGAAGGTATGCCTCATCCAAGAGGGACCTGAGACTCCCTGCTAAAGTTTGGAGGTAACAAAATCAATTATAAGGACCCTCATAGGCTTAACAACCAGTCGGTTAGACCCCCCCGGAGAGGTAATCCTCCATAAAGGTTGTTTGTTATCTGACCCCTATCTGACTTAGGATACAAAAAGAATAACCCCTGCAAGTAACCTATGAGAAACCTAAGTCAAGCAACTAATAAACCATTGTATAACCAATGCACAGGTGAGAAGTTGTAAGTATGGATCACCGTATGGACAGGGTAACAAAGCCCAAAACCTTGAAAGCACCACCTCTCACAGAGGTATGGGCACTAGCAAGATCCCCAAATACGAATAAATCCATGGAAATATCCCTGACGCTAGGTGAGTATCCAGGGGTTATCCCTTCAACTAACTTCGCATGACCTCGTGATTAACTCTAGTGTGAGAAGAGCCTCCTGATATTACCAATTATACAATGGATTTCTCAACTCCCTGTCTCAGATGCATAGTTGATCTAATTTCCTTGGAGAAGTTTACTCACAAAATCCTATTCCAAGGCACTAAATCCTAGGCTAGTTTGTGCACCCTAAAAAATAAAGTCGTGACTAATCAATTTAAGTTTAAAGCATAAAATTTATTGGTCGTGATTACTCAAAAGGGTATGGAAATGAAACTCATGGTGTTATGACTCTGCATAAAAATAAAAACAGATATAATGCAAAGCCTAACTTTAACTTTTCAGTGAATGACATGCTAAATAAAATAGTGCAATCTTCAATTTTAATTCTGCAACTCATAAATAAAATGCAATCTTTCGCTAAATGTGCTAAGCTAATGATAAATTTTCAAATACAAAAATACCAACCAATGCAAAATGCCTATTTTTTGTATTTTCAATGTATTTAAAAAATAAAATGCATGGACTGATAAGCGACTTGATATACAACTTCTATTGTGTATAAAAGAAATCACTCGAGCAGAATACCAAGCAGCTAAGAAGACAACCCAACTACCAAGGACAAATAAAAAATGGAAAACAAAGAGAAAGATGTCACCCTAAAATTCAACTCCAAAAAGGTTTCCTGTCATCCCAGATAATCTCAATAGGCACCACAGAGACCTAAGAAGGATCGGTGATCCTCAAAACCTACCCAGTAGTCACTAAACCAAGCAATCAAGCAAGGGGAAGTGGTATATGTGACTATTCAAGATAAAAGGGTGTATATATGCCTCTTTTAGTGGGACAGCAGGCGTATACACGTGGCTATCAGGGAAAAAGGGGCGTATATCTTTTAAAACAAGGCTAGGCAAGGTTAAAAGGATGAAAACTCAGACCCAGAGTGAACATACTCTGTCCAATTATGATATGACAAGAAATACAAAGGAAAAAGAGCAATGTAAGAAGTAAAAATACTTCAACCCTTAGAAGGAATATCCATCCCTAGTGGAGTCGTCAATTCTGTTACAAGGGAAAAAACTCTCTCTGGCCAAGGTTAAACCACAACAGACAGGTATGACTGCAGAAATCAACTCAATTCCAACATGTTCTATATAAACTAATGTGAAATATTAGGAAGGAGCCTACCTTGATCCAATCGTTTGATGTCGTTCCACCATTGAGCACTTTGACCCAAAGCTTTACACCTGCAAGAAGTTCTCAACAAACAAGCGACGCAAGTATGTAGTGATAGTATATAAAATGGGTTAGCACATCAGATAACACAATCCATTAATAAACATTACAAACATGCCCATGGATAATAATCATCTATTTACAAGATATCGACAGGATGGGAAAGGGGTATTTCTATTAATAATTGATCAACAGAAGTATCAACATTACAAACTTTCATGTCAGCATGGTTCGAAACCAAGTTCCTTCCAACTGGGTCTCCACCACTTCAATCCTCCACCAAAGGAAATCTCATAGAAAAGAGATAAAGAGATCCTCTTGACAATAAGGGAAGAGCTTGGGGGTTGAACACTGTGTTCAGACTTGAGGGATAAAGAGATGCAGACTCAATATAAAGTAATTTCTCCATAGTAACTTTTCTCTCAAAGTTGAATGATTTCTCTCTCTTTTTCCATAGCTCGAAATTGTGCTCTTATAGCCTCTAGAATGCAACTGAAGGGCCGAGTCGGAACATTTCCAGTATATGGAAGGCCAAAAATCAGAGATCTTCTGTCATGACATGGAAACCCAACCTCATTTTGTATTTTTTGGCACAAATCCTGATATACACAAGTTGTAATGGAGCATCAAGCATATACACATCTTGTAAAGCAGTTAGGGAGTGTATATGTGGAAACATATATATTTTTGGCTCTGGATTTATCAAAAAAGGGGTTTGATAAGTCTGCATAGGGAAATGGAAAAAGGCCCTCTGTGCAAGATAGAAATGGTGAGGCAAATCTTGCTATAACACCTCATGCAACCAAAATTGTACTCTTCTTCCTCCAAAAAAAATTCAAAATTTCTTACCCCTTTCCTCTTAAGCTCTTTCTGAAGCATCAATCAAAATGTTTATCCCTGAAGATGACGATTGTATATGAATTACTGCCTCATTTAAATTTGTCCTTAATCTTTTTATTCTAATTCTTCCTTGCCTACTTTGAATGTACCATTTCATTGCCTTTATTGCCAGAAATTTATTATGGGCCTCCAACTGTTCCTTATCCCTTTGTAATTGAGTAATGTTGTCCTTTAATACTACATTTTTTGTTTTAATATGATTTCCAAGGAGTTCCAACACCTTGAAATCCTCTTTTAATTTCCTGATCTTTTCAACTCACTTTTCCTTTAAAGATGTGGATGTTGGATTAGTTATTGGTTCCTTATCAATTTTAGTGGTTTCATGTATCTCATAATGAATCATAGGCTAATAAAATCCCCTATTTCTTTCATCAAAATCATAAGTCGGAAATTTGTGCTTTTTTCTAAACTAGGAGGTGAACTAAGGAATGATTCAGACTTGGAATTTTTACTTGAATTTGTTCTCTTTAAACTTTTTTGTTGCTTCTTATCATATTCCTCAAGCTCGATGACTTCTTTGTCTTTAAATTGGATACTATCATGTTTTTCTTCAGCTAAGGTCTTTGTCATGCTTCTAGTTGTTTGACGCATAATGGCCTCAAATTTTTTCTTGTTATTCTACATATACTCTAGTCTTCCTCCTAATTATCATAATTTTGAATTTTTATCCCCAATATTTGCTTCAAGATGCTACTCTCAATTTATCAAAATTCCTCTGTGGTTTTTTCCTCGAGGTCATACTCTTGGTTTTCTAGGTTCAATATTTGAAACCATGACCTCCTTTTCCATCCTCTGTTTTGAATTTTTATTCTTCTTTGTTGCTTTAGGTTTTGGATACTCTATCTTCTTTAGTTTCTATCCTACAATCTGGCTTCAACCATAATCTTAACCAGACCAAAGTGAAACCAAATCCTCTTTAAAATCATGGGACTATGTTGTACAAATAACACTATTTTTTTAAATTGTTCAATAGATAGAAATTCATATCTAATTCGATCCCCCTTAACAAAATTCATGAGAAATTTAAGATGATTTTAAAACACAAGCCCTTACCTTCCTTCACATTTCACATATTTCTGAAGGATAAATAAAATATCTCATCATTTCTTCTTGAATTCTGAAGTGAGCGTACCTTTTTTCCAGTTGGCTTCCTGCATTGGGTCTTTGAGAAAGTCTTTCCAAATTTCCTCTTCAATCTCCTAATTCTTGAACCATTTCTTGTCGTCTTAAGGTATCTTTGTAGCTTGTAAAATAAAATCTTCAGATAACTACAGTTGATGGTCTCCAATTTGAGCCTTCAAGCCATCAAAAGATTTTTCAAAGCTTTAGTTATTTGCTTATCGTGCCCCTGAAATTTCTGTAAGAAAGGAATCCATCCAACTCTTTGAAATTGTCTCGTACATTTCAGATAAGCATCCAAAATATCAATGATAATTGGCTCATTCCTTATCACAGGTCCCATGTTTCAAATTTTCGGAGTTAGAAAGATTTTCGACTAGAACAATACTCTTGTCACAAGGAAAACAGGAAAACAATAGTAACGATATGGAAAATTTGCGAATGAAGAAAATCTCGGGTGATTTCAGCTATGATGGTATCCATAATTCAAATCATTCAAATGGCCATGCCATGTTTCATACTATTATTCAAAATTATGGAGGTCCTCTTGCATGATTGGATCACCTTATCGGTCCAATCAATCAATATGTTATAATGCATGTCAAAACATAATTTTGACATGCATGTATATAATCATTATTTAGAGTGTTTTAATAAATGAACATAAGGATACTTAGGATATTAGTTCATAGGTATAATTAGAGGAATGTCATAGGATTTTAAGAACTATGGTAGGAAGGTAGGATGGACTTTTAAGAAAAATAGAGTAAATCTGTATTGAATCTATATCTTTCCCAATCCTACACACAATTCATAATTCCAAATGAAGAAATGATTTAATGAGTTATTACCTTCTAATTTTTCCCGTAGCATGTACAATTGATAACCTTTGAAGCTAGAGTTGGAGAATGGTTGAGTTTGAATGTTTGTCCTGCTATTGAAGATGACTCATTTACTATTGCATACTTTGGAAGAAATTTATGGAACTGTTGAAGATTTCGTAGATGAAGGATGTTAATGCCGATGAAGAATGTTAAAGAATCTGAAGATGATATTAATGTGTTATTGGAGATTCTCTAAAAGTGTTGTTGAATATGATATGCATTTGTTGTTGGAGGTGACCTGAAATGCTCCATGATGACTTGGAGTAATATTGTGTTCTAAAGGAAATGCTAAAAAAAATTGATATTTTATTCATGCTTGGAAACTTGTGGAAATTATGTAAATATTGGAAATCTTGGTTGATAGGTGGATGACCATATGTTCATGATTTGAAACCATCTCCAAGGCATCATCTATTCTTGGGATTCACATAGACATATTAAACTACAAATGTGATACATAAAAATAACTGTGATTGTTTACAGAAATTCTGGTGATTGTTATTACTTCAACTTTAAAACATGCACGTGCATCCCTTATCGTGCATAAGAAAATTCATGCATTTTACTCAAATTATCATATTCTCCTCAAAACCCATGTCTCATTATTTTTTAATTCATCCTCATCTTCTTGAAGTTGAAACACAAATATCGTCCATGAAAATAGTCTTCTACAGGAAATTTGCTTTCTACAGCAATTTACAGGGGAATTTCAGTAACTACATAAAATACTTACAATCATTGAAAATATATAAATGAAGAAATTAACTTACTCTAAACATATTTATATGGAAAATTAAGATATGATCTTGTAAAAAACTTCCTCTTCAATATTTGTTTGAAATTATGTTGTTCCATTTTACCTCTTTGTTATCATGATGATTTGAAAATTATCAAAATAAGATTAGTACCAGGTGCTTCGATTCTTGGGCCAAAAAAGTATGTTGAAGACTTTCTGATGGAGATATGAATAGAGTGAAATCCACCTACATATGGAACCATAGAAGGACATTTATAACTCAATGTTATCTCTCCCCCACACTAAGGATGATTCATGTCTCCATGCATACTTATGAGATCTAATATTTGAGTCATGTTGGGGTTTGAAAGGAGAGGACTATTGAAAGATTCAAGTGGTGTGGGAATTATGCTACAAGAACAGATGAATTTACTACATGAACAAAGGAATTTATTGTAGGAACCTTTTCCTTTTTCCTTTTATCCATATTGAACATTTTTTATGTAATGCAGGAGGTATGTGTTGAATCTGATGTATTGGTACTAATATTTTGAACATTCTGGGTGTTTCTAATCTTTTCATATTAAAAATTATAACACTTCTTGCATTTATTCACCATGCTAATCATAAAATTTGAAAACATACATGTTGATCATGTTGAATGGTATTTTCCTTGACTTTTGTTGTTTTACTATTTCCATATGAATGAAGAGGCTACTGATTGATTGTAGGAAATATAATATAGGAAATTAGTTGTTGAAACTAAAGGTATGGAGTTCATTTTTAATGGAAATTGATTCCAGAACAGAAAGAGGCTTCAAATGTAGTCTGGTGCATCTCATAATATTCATCCATAACTTGAATCCATGGTACAATTCTTTCCATGTGAATGGATGTACTAACGTCAAGCATGGAAAGAAATAATTGGGTTACTAAACATTAATGTATATCGTTAACCAATGTGATGTCACTCACCATTGATGTCAATGAGCGTCAAGGTACCTTAATGCATCTTCTCAAGCATGAATGAATGTGTTGGAGTTGAGTAACCTACAGGATATGATAGTCAGGAGGCATTAATACATCCCCACTACTATCATCAAGTAAAACTATCATTGAGGAATACAAGTTCCAAGGCATTATAAATATCACTCGATTGTGAATCCCAGATAGAGTGTTGAAGTTGATGGGACAATACCTACTAGAAGGAATGCCTTAAGGGATCCCATATCATCCAATACAAGCATAGAACAAAAATTGTTTGAAGAACCAAAATATAATACTAAACCAACATGTATAACTTATTGAGAATTTTTCCCACCAATTTCTTGGTTTTCAAGAAAAACTCATGTCCACTTGCACGAGTAAACCGGTTTTCACAACTTGACTTAATTTTATCTTTAATATTTTGTTTATTTATTTATTCTTCTACCCTATCATACCTTGCTTGAAAAAAAATATATATCAAGTATAGGAATACTTCCAATGGAGCCAAGTGTGTAATAGGATTAGAAATAAACTCATATTCAAGTTTGAAATATATACTTTGATAGATACCAAAATATGAGAAATTGGTTTATTTTATTGATATAATGTCAAGAATTATTGAAGAGTGAAGAAATGTTGTGAAATGATAGTTTCCTAAGACCATTAAATAATGTGGTCATTGTTGAAATATTGGTTTTCATTGATGTCAACCCTTGAATAAGCCTGGTAGCCCCAAAGGTATGGTTATGGAACCCAAAGTTGATCAAGTAAAAAGGTCATGACGAACAATGTAAATGAAGGTAACCCACTAATGGATGGATAGTCCTTGTCATGTCATTTATGGTGATAGGTGGTATGCCACATTTTTCCTCACAGTTGAGGAGTTATGGCCTTGTGAAGTTAGAAGCCCCAAAGAATGGTTAAGAAACCCCTAGTTGGTTATAAATCAATTAATGAAAGGGTAAATTGGTTGTAACAAGAAAGTAAATCCCTAAACTTAAGGAAAGAGGTTATCTAGAAAAAGTATATATACACCTCAAGAAGTCATTCATAAGGATATTCACACATTCATTCTATTGAATATCTTCTTGTGAATAAGTGATGTATTGGCAAGTTTGTGACAGTGAAATTTGAGTTAGTGACAAGTGAGAAGTTCATGAGTTTCAAGATCACAGAGGAGAGAAAGGTGTTAGCACTGAAATTTCGTCCGCACATGGCAACGAGAACTCCACATCATCTGCACATAGCGACAAGAACTCTACAGCATCAAAACAGCAATGAAGTCATTCATGGCACTGTTCACAGCATTCCAGAAAGGTCAGAAACTATGCAAAAATTGAAAGACACTTCACATCAGTAAGGTGCGCGCGTATGCGCGGGATAAGAACGTGTTGTGCGCGCTTAAGCACACGATGCGCGACTGTCCATATAAAAAGTCGCGCATCTGCTAATACGGCACATTAAATGCTTAAGTCGGCCTCTCGACCGCCAATAGACCTTCGCCCGAGATGATTTGACATCCAGATCAGGGTCGGTCCTGCAGAAACGGCG
>ML796396.1:266420-280981 GCA_009831015.1 Picea engelmannii
ATAGTATTATCTGAAAATATATCATAACTCATACTATTACCCATCAAACAAACTTGGGTCCATTACCCAAACCTGGGGTCTCCAACTTCTCATGGACATAACTCTCTAACCGTGAGGAATTATGTGACGTTCCACATACCACCAGAAAAGACATGACAAGAACTATTCATATAGGATATTTTCCTTGACAAATTCACTTTCCTTCATCTCATTATTCCACAATTAAGCATGGGTTCTCTTACTCCACAAAGCGTCTTCCCATGAGGGATTTCACCATAAGGGGACCACTTTGGAGTTCATCCATATTTACTTCTTATCAACCATGACAAAAAAATAATGAGTCATATTTACATCAAACACTATTGGTTCCATTACCCAAACCTTTGTGCTACGGGTCTTTCTTCAAGGGTTGACATCAATGACAACCAACCTTAATCAACAAATGGTATACTCAAATTGAAGGTATATATTTTGAAGACACCTTTTCCCCAGTTTCTAGGATGGAAGCAATCAAATTGATCTTAACCTATGCATGTTCCAAAATAAAAAAAGGTGTATCATATGGATGTAAAATAATCCTTTGTAAATGGATAATTAGAAGAAGAAGTATACATTGAACAACATGAAGGGTTTTTACTATCAAAAAAGGAAGATTATGTTTGCAGGCTTAATAAAACATTGTATGGACTTAAGCAGACCCCTAAAGCATGGTATTCAATATTGGACATGTATCTACAACAACAAGGATTCAAGAAGGGAAATGTAGACAACAATCTTTACATAAAAGTGGATCAAGACAATATATTGATAATTGAAGTTTATGTAGATGATATTATCTTTGGGAGCGATGATGACAGGATGAGTCGAAATTTATCCAAGGACATGCAGAATGAGTTCAAAATGTCTTTTCTCGATGAGTTGACTTTATTTTTGGGATTATAAATATTTCAGCGTGATAGATGTATTTTCATCTCCCAGACTAAGTACATCTAAGAAATGCTAAAGAAGTTTGAAATGGAAGATTGCAAACTGCTAAGTACTCCTATGCAAACTAGTTGCAAGTTAAGAAAGGATGATGAATCTAAGGATGCATATCAGAGACTCTACAAATAGATTATTGGTATCTTACTCTATGCGACAATGTCAATACCAGATGTGATGCAAGCAATTGGAAAGGTTGTGATATTTCAAGCAGCACCGAAATAAATAAATGTTATGGAAGTAAAGAGAATATTCATATATCTCAAAGAAACAAAATATTTTGGATTATGGTATCCTAAAGGGAATGATCTATCTTTGGTCACCTACACATATGAATATTGGGAAGGTAGCATTGACGATAGAATAATTACAAGTGGAGCATCCTTCTATTTAGGTGATTTTCTAGTATCATGGCTAAGAAAGAAATATTCATCAATATCTATGTCCACAGCAGACACAGAACATATTGTAGAGGCAACATTTTTCACTTAAGTTTTATGGATGAAGCATACCTTGCAAGATATACAGGCGGAATATGACGATCCTATTCCGATACTCTGTGATAACACTAGTGTTATCATTATTTATAAGAATCCAATAATGCATTCCAAGATGAAGCACATTCCGATCAATTTTCACTTTCTATGGGAACATGTTACAAAGAAGAAAATCAAGCTACAATACATTGGGACAAAAGAGAAGATTTTAGATATCTTCACTAAACCTATTCTGAGGGAGACCTTTGATTATATTCAACGGAAACTTGGAGTATTTTGTACCCCTACAGTGATCCATATGGCATCAACCATAGTAAGATAGGGGAGAGAAGCAGAAGACATACATAATATTTTTAATTATTTTCATATACATCATAGATTTACACGAGGAAGCACCATGAAGAGAAAGAAGAGGCTTGTAGACAGGGGGAGCATCCCCAAGGATAATTACCCGTTTATATTGATTCCAAGGGGGGAGATATAGAACAAAGGAATGGAAATAGAGAGAAAGAACAAATGCATGAAGACAGGGGGAGCGTTGGTCACATGGGGAGTATGAGTGTTGTCATTCCATTAGTGTTTCTATCAATTCCAAAGGGGAATATTATTGAAATATTGGTTGTCAATGATGTCAACCCTTGAATAAGTCTGGTATCCCCAAATATATGGTTATGGGGCCCAAATTTGATCAAGGAAAAAGTTCATGAAGAACAGTGTAAATGCAGGTAACCCACTAATGGATGGATAGTCTTTGATGTGTCATTTCCAGCAATAAGGGGTACGCCACATGGTTCCTCACAGTTGAGGAGTTATGGCCTTGTGAATTTAGAATCCCCAAAGAAAGGTAAAGAAAACACTAGTTGGTTACAAGTCAATTAATGAAATGGTAAAGTGGTTGTAACAAGAAATTCAAGAATCCCTAAAATTAAGGAAAGAGGTTATCTAGAAAAATTATATATACACATCAAGAAGTCATTCACAACAATATTCACACATTCATTATATTGAATACCTTCTTGTGAGTAAGTGATCTATAGACAAGTTTGTGACGGAAAAATATGAGGCAACAACAAGTGAGAAGTGTGAGAGTTTCAGGATCATAGAGGAGAGCTAGAGTTTTCTGAGGAAACCCTAATTTGGATGACCCCCGTAGGTTTGAAAACTAGTGTCATGTGAGGCACCCCTGCAGGTCACTGAGTGTTTGTCACGTGAGGTCCCGCGTGATAAGAGGTCTTAGTCCTGCAAGGAGAAGACACGATTGGGAGAAATGTTAGTGCTAGGTTGTTGAGGTCTAAGGAAAGGTTTCAGGTCATCACTAATATGTATCAGGTCAGCTACAAAGGTAAAGGTATGTTTATGCACTTGTTTTGAAGGTTATACTTGGTTATGATATGGTGCATTCTTGAGGCATGTTTGGAATTGACACTTGATTGAGGTACATCTTGGCTACATGGTTAAGTGAGGTATGCTCTTGTATATGGTTTGATATATGGCATATCTTTGAGATGTTGGTATATGGTTGAGGTATATATTTGGTACATAGTGGTATATGCATGAGGGACATGCTTTGGTACTTTGAGGCACTTCATTGAGGATGTTGTACAGGTATATACATGATTGATGCTATGGTATATAGTATAGGTTTTATACATTATTGATGTTATAGTACATGGTACATGATTAGATACATGATTATTTACTCATCATTGATGTTATGCTATCTACATTTGGCATATCTTATGGTACATGATTGATCCATGTTATACTACATTTGTTGGTACACAGGTGATGCATGGTTTAGTACAAGTATAACACATGTTGATGATCAGTTACAGGTTGATAGTACAATGATAGTGGCATGTTTGATATAGTGACAGGTTGACAGGTTGATGTGACAGTGGAAGTGGTAGTGGCAGTGATTGTGGTAGTGATAGTTTGTTCTACACTTATATTTTAGGGTGGAAGGATGGGGAAAGGAATGGGGGTTGTAGTCTCCTTCCAATTGGAGTTGAAGAACTCAGAGAGTTGAATCTTCCTTTAGGTTGGAGCCTGAGAATAAGGGTGTTTTAGCCTCCTTCTATTTGGAGCCAGGTAATTCATGGAGTTGTATCTTCCTTCAGGTTGGAGCCTATAAATAGGGGGTCGTAGCCTCCTTCCAGTTGTAGCTGGAGAATTGGGAAGTTGGTGCTTCCAATGAATGAATTACTTTGTATATAATAAAATCATTTTGTGGTTTCCTCCCATTTGGGTTTCCACAACAATTCTAGTGTACTTTGTTCATGTGATTGTTTATTATGCATTGTTGATTTATATTACTGATGATATATTGAATGCAAATGATAAACTCTTGATAAAGTTGAAGATAATATACTGTGGTTAAAAGTGCTATAAGTGCTCATACTAATTTGCCCCCACTCTTAGTATTCCAATAGCCGTGATGCCCTTGGTTCAATTTTTCATTACCACCACTTTGTATGTCCCCCTTTTTCAATCCATACAGATCATCTTCTATTTTTTATTAGTCTATTGAATGCATAAAGGATCTGATGATAGGCATGGTAGAAATTATTCGATCTCAAGTTCTAATGTCTACTCTCCATTAGATGTTTCCCATGGCTATTTTATCTCTTCTAAGTCTTCTTCTTGATGTTTCTCATGGAATTTTTGGTCTTCTATCACTTCCTAGTGTGTAGATATTTTCCTAATTGATGTTAGGATTTTCTCCTCCTAAGATGCAGAGATGTTTCCGATTGTTGCTAGGATTGAGATATTTCTTGGATTAACATTTCCTTCTTTACTCAACAAATTCTTGAACATTATTGAATTCTTGTTGTTGGTTGATATTCCATGTCTTGCACATGTTTAGTGCATGGGGTTTCTTACAACACCCAAAAAAAATTGAAACTTTTCTACCTTTTGAATGAAATCTACAAAAAATAAAACACACTAAATCTTGAATACATCATGCTACTAAGACCATGTTGTCACCAGGTTATCATTTGACATGATTTATTCTTTCCATGCATTCTACTTAACACTATTTAAATGGCTTATGAGAGACTCACTACAACTCTATTTATAGTGAATGCATAGGTTCTTTCATCTTGTCTTGTTGTCTCTCTTCCCATCCATTTATTCCTATATGCATTTAAATGATAAAAAGAAAAACTAATTCCCTTTTTCACTTCCCTGGCAACGACGCCAAAAATGTCAAACAGCTCAATTAGGTGAAATCTGCTACATTAAATAATCAACTTGAGGATCGTAAACTAATGAAGTACAATGAAAAATATATACATGCATTATATCTATCTGTTATTGCATAAGGAAAATTGTTCATTGTTTTAGTTGAAGAAACGGAGTTATGTTCAACTACAGAAAGAACAGACTATTTGCTAATAATGTAGAACAGATTAATAAAGACACAAGGATAATTATAAATACCTAGGATCATTAATCTACTAGATTGTTAATTACATTCTTTCAATCATCTAATTCAATGAGAGTTCATGAAACTAAAATAACAATCATTTATTCAATTAATGTTTGTTGTGTTAGTTTCCTTGTGTAAACAGGAATAAATGAACTTGCATAAAGTAAATTACTAGAAATGTAAATAGCACAATTTAGTACACAAACAATACCAAAAATAAAGTAAATGAGAAGAATACTCCTCCTTATGGGGCCCCTCGTTGGCTCAAGGAATGCTATGTAGAAAATATTGCATGAGACTAATCTCGGTAAACTCAAAAAATATAATTTAAATATTTGCACAGTAAACAAAAATTCATATATTAACTTCAAACAGTATCACAATTCCATATCAGTCTGATATAATAAGATATTCCTCCCTCATGAAGGTTCGATAACACATATTTATACATTACAATCAATATCATATAGATCCAAGTATCACGGATTCCCAAACCAGCTACAATAGCATATTTAGGAAAATATGGTTTTGAGAATCATCCATGTCACAAATTTTTCCATTTTTGAGAAATCCATTCACAAATCACCTAAATGGGCTCATTCTTCACAAAACCCATGTCTCTGATTTTTATATTATCCTTGATCTACTCGCAACTGACACCACAAGGTTTCCTATGTTTTTTTGGCATAGGTTTAATATTCAGATCTAGAATATTCATGGTTATATGAAATGAACTCTATCAACCCACATATGGAGAAATTCATGACATGTTGTATGAATTTATCTCATTCAATATTGTTTCCACCTTGTGATTATTTGGCATGGATTTTGCTCGCATGGTTTGCCATTTTTTCATGTGTTGACTACAACTTTGACTTGTCTCATGCACTAACCTAGAGAACTCTTGGCCTAAGGTGATAGGTGGATAAGATTCAGGTGTTGATTTGGCATATTCTACAAGTCAGGATCCCAAAATGGAGTGTGCACTACCCTATGGAAGAACATTTATGCTACAGAAATAGTTTAGTGGTTACATAAATGTATTTTAGTTGCTACATAATGAAAGATTTTGTAGTGACTCATGAAAAGTAAAAACTAATTAAATAAATTTTCATAAAGAAGAATAGAAATGAGTATAGAATGGACAATTTACCTCTAATATCCTTAAATACATGAGTTTTGTAGTTGATCATGATATTTATGGAAAAGGGGGGAAAATAAGATATAAATTGGCTCATAGGTATAGTCTTTGGATGGAAGTTTAGGATAGAAAAGTGACAAAAAGAGTATGTTTTGAGGACTCAACACATTAGGCTAATATGTATCTTCCTTCCACAATTGCATCTCATTTACCAATTACCATTAATAAATTGATTGTACATTGTTGCAATGTAGATGAATATGCTTCTACAATTGATTCTATCAATAATCACCCTTTTTGCATATGATGGTCATCCTTCTCAACCCTAAGAAATTTTACAAAAAAAATCATTGAACTTGGTGGTAAGACCATCCTAATTGACATTGAAGTTGTAGATTCTCAACTTGACTATAGGATTCTACTAGGATTTAATTATATATACACGATGAAAGAGGTGACTTTGACAATTTTCCACCTAGTGATGTTTCCCCATGAATGACGCAGAAGCATTTTTCTTCCAAAGTCAACCTTGATGACTAGGCCTAGGGGTATTTGATTTTAATAAGGGAGTGAGTTCCCCAAATTAGAATTATTGTAATTTCCTATGTTCTATAAGCCTTGTGTGAGAGAGAATTGTTGAGATTGAATTGTAGTCAAATCTTCCTTTGTTAGCAAAGTTCAAGAATTTGTACTATGTAGAGAGGTATTAGGGTGATTTATAGGTCTCTTCAGGATTTTATGGATATGAAAGATCATATGAGTTGTCAAAGTGAGGATTTTATGGATCTGAACCAATTCTGGTTTCAAATTCCTATTGTTTTATTATAGGCCTATAGTCTTTGAGATTAATGATATGAGAGAGGATCATATTAGAAAAATTAAGTGTGAGTAGAAGGAAAATTGTGGCCAAAAGGCCGAATAGAGGCCAATTAAATGTAAATCATTTCAAAAGAAGGCAATAAGGCCTTGTGTAATTTGTGTATAGAAATTCACTAAAGAATTCTTGTGTTGATTAGTTCTCTATGTCAGTGTGAAGATTGTGTATTCCCTTCATTGTGTCTGTGTAGGATATCCAAGTCCATATCAGACTCTCATAGAGTTTTTATGCAGGTTCAGGCACAATGAAAGTGAGTGTTATATGTTTAAATGACAAGGAGGAGTCACATTCCAGAAAAGGAGAAGATCGATCGTTGATCACTGAAAGGATCTAGAATGATCCATCAACAAGCAATATAATAGAGGAATAAATTGTGCTAACGAGACCTCGGAAGGTTGAGTTTTAATGATCGTTAGATCAAGGCCAATGTCAAGTTATGACCGTCGATTACCCCAGATCAGGACTTAATTCCATTATTTTTGCACCAATCCATTGAAGGGTCAACATCCACTTCAGATCCATATCAATAGACAATAGTGTATCGAGATTTAAAAAGTACGAGGAAGTTAAGATTGAGATGACCAATCCATATCTAATAGATATCAACGGTGGAGATTAGATCTAGGAAAAAATTTCTAGATCAACGTTCCAAAGCTCCCATAGTCTAGACTTAAAAGTGGTGAAATCCTGATCATTCATTCCATAATTAGATCGACGGTTCTCATTATATCAGACTGTGGGCATCAAAGGTTTTAAGGTGTTGGAGGGCCTAAAATTCTTGATGTCCCGATGATGAGATACATCAGGCTGAGGTAAGGGATTCCACTTCAAGGATGACACTTGGAAGCAAGGTTTCAGACTGATCAGATTTCCATGGTTGCCCATGTCATGAGTTGAACTATAATTAAAGGATAATCAATGGTCCAAACTAGATTTATGATATAGATCAACGGTGATCCATCATTTAATGATATCAAAGAGGAAGATATTGTGATCATTGATCACCAGTGGGATCAACAGTCTGAATCACTGCGGACTGTGGTATTCGAGAGTTTTGGGTTGTTGATAAAGGTATGAAGTCTTGGCATCCCGAGACCTCTATGCATGGCAGTCATCCATTCGTGAAACTAAAAGGAATTCTATGGTGGATTTATCCCTAGTGATAGCCATTGATCACATGGATTTTATGGGTAAATGAATGAGCACAAAGGTTTAAACACTCAAGTGGATAAGCATCAGTCACGACCACTAGTTGTGAGGACAGGAAGGGGCTTAGAGCTAGATAAGAAAAGAGCTTGGTTTTAAGCGTGGGGTTCTAAAATTTGGTCACAGAGAGGATAAATGCCTAGGATTGAGCTTTTTATATAAGTAGTGATAGGGACTGATGCGAGAAACAAAGCACTCCAAACTCTGTTCATAAAGAATTTGAGGCCCGTATAAAGAATTGAGAGAAACTTGAGTTTAAAGATGCAACATATTTAATTCATGAACTATGCCCTTGTGGGAAACTTGCATGGTGTGCCATCAAAATTTGTATCAGAGAATAATTAGAATGTTCATTTGAATTTTACAGGGATTTGGAATTAGTTCAAAAACATTGGTGCAAAATATAGTGAGATATGAAAAAGGATATTACAAAAAAAGGTACAATCCCAACAATGAATTTGGACAAGATCACAGTGGATCAGCATAACTCCAGACAGAGGAACAATGACATATTTCAAATTGGAGACTAGTCCATATAAGGAAGTAGAGTTAGAAAGAGATTTGGAAGACAAGATCATGGAATGGATCTTGCAAGTAAAACATTTTATGGCTTGAGATAACTCTGGTTATGAAACATTTATGTTTGCAGTTAGCAGTAAAAGAAAGGAATTTGGTAGCATCCAATGAAGCTATAACAGAGGAATAGGCAACAAGAAAAACTCTCAATGAAGAAGATTGTGGTAGAAAGAACCTTGTAGCAAGAGATGTTGTAAATACTTCCAGCTAAGGATTGGAAGTGAGGAAAACAATATAAGTTCTCATAGAAAAGTGAGTAGGTGCAGAAGCTAGAGAAGAGCAAAGGATGTTTAGAAGGTTATAGAAGAGAGAACTAGTAACACCAAGAGGTCAAGCACAGGAGGAAGCTTGAGGTGGTATTAGGTAGCAGGTAAGGATACTTGCTACAGAGGAGAGGCTTGATGCATCTCACAATGGACAAGAGAAGTTCACAAGGAAATATATGGATATGACTATTGATGGTCATGACAAATCTTTAGGAAGAATCCACAATAGAAGGAAGGAGAATGGAAGAGTAGTTTCTATAATAAAGACAAGTGATGAGGAATTTGACAAGAAAATAGTTGAGTTAAAGGAACAACTCAATTATGTGGAGCACATGCTATAGGAAAGTGAGGGAGACTAGATATATGCTTGGATGTTGAGGAAGAAGAAGTTGAAATGTCATATGAAGTGAAGTTGAAGAACATATTGTGTGCTAGATTGAGGAAAGAACTCAAGATAGTTGAGTATGGAGTGAAATTTCACAATTGTGAACCAGAGCAAGGATAAATCCTTGGAGAAGATGAAGATAAGGATACCAATGAGAGATCAGATGAGAGTCTCATGAATTATTGGACAAGCTCATATCAAAATGAGGGTTTGATGGTAGAGGCATAAAATGGGGCTAGAGAGCCTTATATTTTAAAATCTGATAATTTGTATATGGTTGCAGATTTTGAAAATGATGGACAATAATTTGAAGCTGCCATAAAGATGGAGGAAGGTGAAGGAGGAAATAACTCAATTTCTATTCTAAGAAGAGATAATACAACATTGTCTCATAAAGGTAATCAAAAGGAAGTCCATACACAATTGAGTGTTGAAGAGATATTGCAAGGACTTGTTACTATAGAAAACAGGAGAAATATGGTTTGTGGAGATATCCATGCACATGATCAAGGAGATGAAGAGAGACATTTGAATGAGGTTCTCATAAACCTTGATGAGGAGTTGAAACTATTAGAAGAGATGTCTAAGATAGAAAAAAAATTAAATGAGAATTTGTTTATATACATGGAAGTTTATGGAGTTTGCAATGAAGCATCCACAATGGGGAAAGAAGATCAACAAGATGAAGAACTAATGAGTGGCTTGGAGAATTTAGTGTTGCATGGAGAAATGATGCCAAAAGCATATGAAGAGGCTCAAAAGTCTCATATTTTTAAAACTAATGAATGGTGTGTGTTTGCAGGCACTAAAGAACATGAATATAGGTGGATGCATAATTTTGTCATCTCATAGGAAGAGACAACATTGTCACATCCAATCAGTAAAATATAAAGTTATGCATGTTGAAAGAATGCAAGTGTTTAAGAGGATAGAGATGTACAGAGGACAATAATTTGGCTTGGAGATACTTCAGTTGATGAAGTAAATGAAATCCTGGAATGGGATATATAGGACTACAATGATACAAGTATGTAACTTGTCAAAGAAGAAATTACAGTGAGGGATAATGATGGTGATAATGATCATTGGTATAGGATCATGGAAAAAGGTATGAAGTGTTTATTGCAAATCTATCATTTTAATGAAATCCAGGAAAAAAAATTATTTGATCAATCATGTAGATTAAGAATCCATCTTAAGGATATGCAAGATTGGGTGCATAAATTTTATTTAGTGGGAAGAGTTATCAAAGGGTTGAGGAAAGACAGAGGTATGAGGATGAGGAGATGGAAGGATCCATACAACATTTTTCTGATGATTTACAATAGAATTGCAGAAGTGATGTGTACCAAAAAGGGACAAGACTAGATATTGAGTTGAACGAGTTGAGGAAGCATATAATAAATATTTCCAAATGGAAATACTAAAGACAGAAGAAGATGACGAAGAAAAGTATGCAAATACAACTTACTAGAGGACGGAAATATTTTCTCCAGCAACAAAGTAAATTATGGGATCCTGGAAGATTGCTAACAACAACAAGGTAGCAATGTAGATGGATAGAAACATAGATGAGGAAATGAATAGTTGCATCATAAAGTTTGGGATATGGGAGGACTTCAACAAATGAAAACTCATGATCAGGAGATCATGAAAATTTTTAACCCTGGGAGTCTGATCCAGGAGCATTTTTCTTCCAAATTCATCCTTGATGACTAGACCTAGGGGTCTTTGATTTTACTAAGTGAGTGGGTTCCCTAATTTAAAATTATTGTAATTTCCTAAGTTCTAGAAGTTGTTGTTGGGAAAAATACCCTACGGACTAGCAAACTAGGGTCAGACTTGCATGCAGATTTTGACAGTAAAGAAATTACTTTTTAACCTACCACCCAAAACTTAAACCCCTCTTTCACAATACATACATGGAAAGGAACTACCAACCTTGTTACTGATGTTTGGTGTAGATCCTCCGTTGCGCTTTTGTCCGTTTGCTGGTGCTTCTCCTTCCAACGATAACCTGCAATCAAAGCAAACAACAATGCATGCACACTACTTTTCTACTTGAGGGTTAGAAATTAAGCACAAATTAAACAAACCATAGATAACTCATGCATTGGGACGAGAAAAGTATTCTTTTATTATTTTCAAAATGAATCAACTTACAATCAAATTCGAGACCAGCCACCGCTCCTTGATCCTGATCCTAGGCTCCTCCTCTTCTTTTGTCCTCCAACTGCTTTGCATTAATTCTCCTTTGGCTTGAGGAAAGGCTAAAGGGTTGGGACAATGGATTCGGAAAATGGGCTGAGTTTCTTCGCTATAATTTTCCTCCTCCAAATGGTACCCCTACCCCTTCTTTTATAGGCTATAAGGAGATAGGGTTTTGGATGAACTCTCGGCCATGCATGGCTGGGAGTTTCAGTTAACTGACCCATAGCTTTTTGTCCCGTCGGAAACTTTCCTATTTTTGTGTTTTGTTAGGTACACACAGGTTGTAGTAGGCATGTCAGCGTGCACATGCGTGCAGTAGTGGGTTAGGGCACGTGGTCCTTGACCCAAGAGGATTTTCACAGAGGTTGTTCAGCAGATGTTTTGGCAATGAAGGGATATGAGTTGGCATGATGCCAGGTAAGCATGTGTGGTGAAATTTAGGGTTATAACAGATGCCCCTAATGTGTGAGGTTAGAAGAGCATCTGATGGCCGAAATACATTACCAATATTTTACCAATCTGTATTGATATGCTGAATGAGTGAGCCCAAGAATCAGGAACCAGGAGGTGTCGTCTGCAAAATAAAAAATGTCTCACCGAGGCGGGCATACCCATGCTCAGGATAAAATAGAACCATGGCTACCAATCAAATACACTGTAGATCCATGTCAAATAACTATAAAGAGTAGCCGCGAATAATACTCAGTGGAGCTACATCTTGAAATCAGAAAGATATACATATAGAATATCCATCTCCCAGAAGCTAATTCAGCCTGATGGATGTACTTTAGAGCTTGAGCAACAACTTCAAAATCTTCTAAAACTTGGGTAGGAGTGTAATATGAGTGTATGACTGCACTACCCAGAGGTTTTCGACGGCTCGTCAGTTATGGACTTTATAATCTTGATGATCGGACTGAAGGCTTCAGTGATTTCGAACAAGGACTTGATTGGACGTTCAGGATGGCCGTGTATGCGGACAAGAGACATATTGCAGAGGGGCCGACTCAGGCTTAGTGACAAACCTCCCTTGGACAATAGAATGACAAGTGATAAGACTCAGGTAGCATATATGTTAATCATAAGTCTACGAAGCAGGAGGCAACGCAAACTCTCCATATGTTTGGAAGAGTAACCAAACGGTGGAGGAAACAACTCTATATAGAGAGAAAAGCTTCCTAAGGCCGTACTACATCCCATAGTCTGATGATCAAATGGACAGATGTTCTTTATCCAAGGGCGACTCATGATGCTGCCAATAAAGAAAATACCTTTCCCATCCTCTTTTTGGGGTATATTTGATTTTTTTGTTCTTTTTTATCATTTTTGAAAAAGAACAAAGGAATATTACATTACAATGGAGGAACGAGTATGGAAAACATACAAGCTCAAGGCACAAGGACAAGACTAATGTTCTGGTGAAATAATACTTGGGAAAAATCCTCCGGCGGCCAAAGGTGTTAAGACGTAGAAGCAAACTGTCACAAGGCTGATGGATAAGGTATGCAAATGCGGTTGATAGAACACACAATGGTAACATCCTTTGATGTAAGTTTAATGAGCCCAGAGAAGGGAAGCTCGATAGTTTTTCATATTTAGAGAGTCTGAAAAAGAATAAAAGGAGACTCCAGTGGGGTACCTTTTTCGACAATAGTCTAGTCGGTTCGAAAAAGGGATAAACTAGCACCGATTAGACGTCAATTCAAAACCATTTTAACAAGTGTGAAAAGGACAAGATCACTCGGCTATTTTTTCACTTTTAAGGAGTCTGAAAAAAGCTTAACTATGGACTCCGTCAAGAATGTTCTTCTGGACCATTTTAACGAGTGTGAAAGAAGAAGGTCACTCGGCGATCTTTTCAATTTTAGGGAGTCTGAAAAGAGCTTAACTATGGACTCCGTGGGGGTTTATTTTTCGTAAATTTAGTCCCTCAGGCCCGAAAAAGGAATAAAATTATACCTGAGGATACTCTTCTAAAGAATGGGAATTCAATAGAGTATTCCTTTGTTCATACAGTTGACCATCCAGACTGAAAAAGGGGTAAACTACCGCCGAACAGACGTGACTTCAAATTTCAGTTTAACGAGCGTGAAAGGTCACAAGATCGCTCGGCAATCTTTTCATTTTTAGAGGGTCTAAAAAGGGCTTAAAAGGAGACCCATTATATTTTGGGATTCCGGAGGGTAAGACAAAGAGTGAACAAAACCCATGGCAATGAGGCTCAAACTTGTATTCAGGAAAGACTATACGGACTCCCAAGCCTACAGTGTTGTTAGGAATGGCATGGACACCATAATGCAACCAGGACCTACCTAGGGCATCCATGTTTTGGTAAGCTCTACCACCAAGTTGCAACACTTCTAGAGCAGAGATGATGGTTCTGTGTCACAACCTGATGGGATCGATCCTAATCATAAGAAAAAGGCAACGAGATGTAAAAGTTGGAGTAGTATCCTAACCTATATGCTCAAGTTGATTTTTGAAAAAATAATTTTTTTATGGACCGTCAATATTTTTTCGAAACTCAAAAAAAATTGTCCCAATACCTGATCAAATCCCTCCCATATAACTCCTGGATCACTCAAAATGGTTTTTGGTATAAAAAAAATTGATAAGGGGGGCCAAAAAAGTGACAAAAAGAGGCCAAAAAGTCTATAAATAGAAGCTGGCAGCTCATTATCACCATTGTTGATTTGGAAATTGACTCTGGAGCCAAAAGACCCCCTTTGCCAAAGATCGTGATTACGGGAGCTACAGTGGACAAAACGAACTTCTGCTTGGACCAAGTAAGTACAAACTCCCCTATCTAGCTATTCAATACTTCCATTTTAGCATTTAGTTTATTTTTTGGGTGGGCGTTGACCTCAAAAAGGTCGGCCCTAGGTACACGCGGGCTATCCAGAGACAGCCCGTGTGTACACGCGTGCAGAGCAAAGCTTGCACGCGTGTACACGCGACTGTCACCTCTACAGGCCACGTGTACCCCCC
>ML796396.1:281289-296355 GCA_009831015.1 Picea engelmannii
CCCTCCTTTACCTTGTTGTGTTGGCAGGATGTATGTCCAGTGGAGGGAAAGGGAGCACGAGGCCTCCAATGAGTTAGTTGCTGCAGATCCGAATGTTGTGGCCGTGTTGATGCAGTGCGGTTTGTTAAAATTCTTTTTATGTCTATTCATATGCGCGCAACCAAGGCTACTGAACGCCTTGATTGATTACTGGCACCCTGATGCAGAGGCATTCATGCTAGAGGGGAAATCCTTGGTGCCCACCACCAAGGATATTTACTTTCTGACTGGCCTCTCAAGGAGAGGGGAACTAGTCAACTTTCAGAATTTTCCTGCGGGACTGAGCAAGGTCTCGGAGCTGATAGCTGAGTACTACAAGGCTGGGACCGATCGTAGAGGTTCTTCGGTACCTATTAGCAAGATTACCAACCTCACACTACAGACTATCTTATTGCTTATTGGGCGGATTACCAGCTCAACAAGCGTGCATCAGGCTTCACGCGCACAGATGAACTATGTTATCTAGTGCATGAATGCACAAATTTTTTATTGGAGTACCACACTGCTGGAGTGTATGAAGAGGCAATTGACAGATTGTCGACAGCAGACACAGAGGAACTTCGGGTTCGGGACTATCTTGTGTTTGTTCTTTTTCGAGAGAGTTTTGTGCTTCAGTCCTCGGCTTGCAGTACGAGGACATCTGGCCACTTTCCCCGTAGTATGCAAATGGGCAGTGTTACTACCGCGACAAGGTTGCGGAAGGATCGTTGAGGCCTTCGATGACAACTTTTTTTCTTGGCTGTCATGACAGATCCATGCTATCGAGGACTACCCATATGCAGGGATCGACTTTTTGAGAGATCCAGAGATACCTGTGCCTCCTAGTGAGGAGCGAGGGGAGATGGGTAAGTCTCCACCTGTATAGTTTTTTTTTTGTTTGCATATGTAATTTTTATGTCTTTTTTGATATATATATCATGTTTTTGTATGTCCAAGTATTTGATGGGTGAACGTTTATTGTATGCAGATGTGGGACCCGTGTGACCTGCCGACTATGCACAGAACAGGTGTCGCCCATGGTCGGAAGCCGCAGCTGCCGCCACTGGGGGAGCAGCAGTAGCAGGGAACCTCCCAGCAGGAGAGGCCGAGAGGGTCCTTAGGCGAATTAAGAGGAACTTTACTCCGCTCACTCACACAGTCCCGATGGCAGAGATAGAGGACCTGCCGCCATCCATGTAGACTCATGTTGTGGAGGCACCTCGGACATGGGTCTGATTGTTTAGGCGTTTATCCCGCGCTGTATATGATTATAACAGGGCCCATAGGCCCTGAACAGACTTTAGACTCTTTATGTGCCACGAGCACCTTATTGTATATATTTTTTGAGGGCATAAGCTCGGTGACTCGTTACTGTTCCCACTTTTGAGGCGCTTGCGTCCATCTATGTACTCTGAGGATTTTATGATGTTTATATATGGTTTTTATCTCTTTTTGTGTCGTATGGATTATGTGTGCAAAAATGTATTTACATGTTTATGTCCATGATCTTTTTATATGTGGGCAAGATGCCAATCTAAAATGTGATTAGCTAGAGTATCTGTGATTTGGTTTAATCTCCTAGGAACATGAAAATATGTAATATAATCAAAGTTGTGTTCTAAGAGACGTACCCTAAGGAATCATCGGTGTAAAGTTGGATCATGAACCCAGTATATTCTGTTTAGCTGCGACACAAATAGTTGAGCGTCTAGATAGACCCGGAGACGAGAGATACCCAATGACAATGCTTCACGAAGCAACTCAATAACTGCACTATACTCGGCAACATTATTTGTGGTGTCACCTAAGAATATACCTCTGGAAGATAAAAACTGACCCTATGGTGTAAAGATTACCCAAGTTGCGGAGGCAAGCCTCCGCGTGTGTCGACTAGCACCGTCTTCATACCCAACGAACACCTCGGACTCACTTGACATCTTCCATATTGACGAAAGATAACATCAATGACACGTCCATAACACTTTTAAAAGAACCGTAAAAAAATAATAGTACAAGGACTATACATATGTTACAAAAAGTTACCCACAGTGACCTTTCTATGAGTAATACTTCTTGAGGTAGAGCCCATTTCTAGGCTCCGCCAAAGCATTCCCTTCAAAATCAACCAAATGATAAGCACCCTTTTTTAACACCTCTTTGATAATGAAGGGTCTGAACCACATGGGTTTAAACTTTCCTTCCCCCAGGGGGTCCTTGTCTCGGTCATAGACCAGGACAAGGTCGCCCTCAGAAAAAATCTGAGGACGAACGGACCTATCATATTGACACTTGACCTTATGTTTATGAGCCTCATTGTCCAGGGCCACATCGCGATGTTGTTTATCAAGCTTCTCAAGGTGTATTAACCGTTCTTCAAGTGGAGAAGTGTCTGGCAATAACTTTATTGCCAATTTCAGAGATGGGATTTGACATTCGATGGGCAAGACTGCCTCCAGCCCATAAACAAGTTGGAAAGGTGAGAAACCGGTTGCAGTCTTAACAGATGTTCGGTAAGCCCATAATGCCGAGTATAACATCAAATTACAATTTGACTTGGTTGAGTTGATAGTTCACTGTAGAATAGTCTTAAGAGTTTTGTTTACATCTTCCACCTGCCCATTGGCTTGGGGATAGTAAGGTGATGAATGTTCTTGCCGTAACCCAAGCTTTGATGTTAACTTGGTCATCATTTGATTCTGAAAGTGACTGCCATGGTCAGTGACAATCTCTCTTGGGACGTCGAACCTTGCTATAATCTGGTTGAATAAGAAGAGAGCTACAGTCTCTCCATCATCTTTAAACGTTGGCATAGCTTCGACCCACTTAGCGAAGTAGTCAATAGCTACAATGATATAGCGGTGCCCCCTTGCTGATGGGGGTTGCATGTAGTGTAATCAATCCCCCACTTAGTGAAGGGACCAACTGTGATGACAGGAAACATAGGAGTTGGATGTGCCCTCATCTTCCGAGAGAAGATTTGGCACGGATGGCACTTCTTGACCGACTCGATACAATCTTTGATAAGTATGGGCCAGAAGTAACCTGCCTGTAAAATATTTTGGGTTGTTGCCAACCAAGATAAGTGACCGCCACAAGCTCCAGTATGACAATCTTTGAGCACTATGACGGCCTCCTCATGAGTGAGACATCGACGCAAGATGAAGTCTACACCTCTCCGATACAATATATCATTGAGTATGAGATAATTCTTAGCCTGATGACGTATCTGTCGACGCTCATCACGAGAAGCAGAGATGGGGCACTTCAAATTCTGGAGATAGATCAGTACATCTATGTACCAGGGGTCTGAAGATTCAATCAAAAACATATCCCCCCGGATAGGCGATTCTTCAGGCACAACGTCACCTGACTCAACCAGAAGCTCCGAAATAAGTTCTGCGAAGACCAATGACTTCTTGGACTTTGCTGAAACGAAGTCTAAGTCAAATTCTTGAAGGATGACCATCCATCTACTGATTTTTCCGTTGATAACTCATCGTGTCAACATGTACTGGAATGGATTCATGACAACAACGACGGTGGTCTTGCGAAACAGAACATAGTGACAGAACCATTGAACAACATGAACTGCTGCCAATGCAAGTTTTTCGAGATGGGAATAATTAAATTTAGGTCCTACGAGGCCTCAGCTCAGGTAATAGATCACATATTCTGAAAACGAATCATCTTCCTGAACTAAAACCATGCCTATAGTTGACTCTCCGGCAGCCAGATATAATAAGAAATCTTTGTTATAATTAGGTGGTCGTAGCAGAGGTGTGGTTGTGAGGGCATGTTTTAATGCGTTGAAAGAGCATTGAGCAGCTTCGTCCCAGAAAAAGGGAACATATTTCTTAAGTAAACGCATAAATCCCTTGGTGATTTTGGCATAGTTGGCAGTGAAGCGTCGTAAGAAGTTCGCCTTCCCTTGAAGACTTTGAAGTTGTAAGATTGTGCGTGGGGGGGGAAACTGGATTATTGCCTCCACCTTAAGAGGATCCACCATGATCCCTGTTGTTGATATGATGAAACCTAACAAACGTCCTGATGTGAAGCAAAATCTGCACTTGTTGGGATTCAAGCGAATCCTGAAGTAGCGACAGCGTTCGAAGATTAGTCTGAGGTGCGTAGGATGATCCTTTCACTTGCAAGAGCGTGATGCTAAATCATCTAGATAAGCCTCGACTATATGTTTGAGGTCATGAAACACAAAATACATGGCCCACTGGAAAGTGGCTCCAGCATTCTTGAGGCCAAAAGGCATCTTACGATAGGCAAATGTACCCCATGGACAAATAAATGTCATTTTGTGTTGGTCTTCAGGTTTGATTTGGATTTGATTATATCCCGAAAAACCATCCATGAACGAAAAGGCTTCACAACCGGCACATTCATCAATGATCTGATCAATGAATGGGGTTGGAAAATTATCTTTTGGACATGCCTTGTTCAAATCACGGAAATCGGTACATACACGAATCGTGCCTTTTTTTTATTGACCGGCACGGGGTTTGACACCCATTGAGTCAAATGGATAGGGTAAATGAACCCTGCCTTTAGAAATTTCTCAACCTCAATCTTGATGGCTGCTTCTTTCTTAGGATTGACTGGATGAAGTTTTTGTCGAACAGGCTTAGCATTAGGATATGTTGTGATTTCATGTTCAACGATTTTCAGATCGATACCTGGCATTTCCTCATAAGACCAAGCAAAAACGTCGCGAAATTCTTTGAAAAGATCCGTATAAATTTGAATCTCTTCGGGGGAGAAATATGCCTCGACGAAGACATTCTCCACGATGACAGGGTTTCGGGAGATGTTGATAGGTATAGTTGCAGCGATAGTCGCCATATTTCCCTCGGCATAAATTTCCTGTGTAGCTAAGAGGTTAATAGGACATGGCTGATCTCCCATCATGGTAACCATGAATTCTCCTGCCTCGATTCGGCTTAACTCTGGGAGAAAATATGATCTGTGATGAAGATCTTCCCAAGGTTTGTCCGGACTAGTCATTGCTTTGATCACTGCTTCATTAGTAGGCAAGACTAAGTCTAACGAATCGATGGTAGCAAGAGAACCCTGAGCCCAAATAGGCTCTAGAAGTGGATCCAACTCTTGCGCGGGAGTCGGATTGGGGTTAGCTGAAGCTTTTTGGACTAAAGAGTATGCTACTTCAGCAGCTGACAAGGGCATGGACATGCCGGAGTGCCTTGTCTCATCCATCGTGGCAGATGGGGAAGGAAGAATCCACGTATCCTCAAAGTAAGTCGTGCAGAACGAAGAAACGTGAAAAATCTCAGCCTTGTGGTGATTCGATATAAACTTGACATCATCATGAGGAGGTGGGTAATCGAAGGTACCCATCAAGGATGGGCACAAACCAACTTCTACGTTAATGACACCGGGTTGAGGATTATCAATCATAGGAACAACAAGACTCGGAAAACTGTAGCAGCCACAGCTTGCATAGAATAAGTCCAACTCTGACCTAACAAGAGGTTATAGTCGAGGGGAGCATCGACTACCTCTACTTCAATGCATACGGTCTTCCCTCCTAACTGCACAGGGAAAGAAGGAACGATGCCATGTGGTCGGAAAGAATGACCGTCGAACGCAGTGAGGAGAGTAGGTGATGGAGACAAAGCGGGCTAACCAATGGCTTTCCAACATGCTAATGACATAACGCAAGTCGAAGCGCCCTCATCGACCACCATGCGGAAGATATTCCGGGTAAAAGTTTTAGTGGGATGAGCCACTACTATTGGAAACGGGACGTGGTAAGACAGATGAGGTTTTAAGTCGATTGTATCTAGCATGATGGTACCCAGGTTACAAGTCTCATTAGAGCCTAAAGTAGTTAACAAGGATTTCCTCTGAGCAGGGCAACTTTGGAGGACCTCCAAAGTGGACATCGCACAAGGGGTTTGTGATAAATCTTCCACCACAGAGTAATTTTGGGCAGCCCTTGCGTTTGGGTTGTGAGAAGCTTTCTTAAATGCACCCTTTGGAATGTGTGTCATTGTTTCACCCAATGTCTTCTCGATCTGTAGAGGAAGAGATGGGAGTTCGGTTTCTTTACCCTTCTCAGAGGCACTTGGTTTACTATAGTCATGCGCTCTAGTCGTTATTAAAGCATCACCCCTAACCATATATACATTCGCAGATGAGGAATTATTTGGGGGAGGGCAGGTTTCTCGGTTGCCCCTTCGGCACTTGTAGAGGCTTGAGTTAAATTTTGACCATGCTGAAAAGGATTAGTCAACACGGCTTACTGTTGTTGTGTGAAAAACTTTTGGGCCTCTGCAAGTTGAGGACATAGATGGGTTGGGTGGTCTTCCGCACATAAGTTGCACGGATACCTCGCCTTCCATTTTTCCGTGGTGCCCTTGCCATCATTATCAGTGGGTTTTGTTAGCACTCAGTACATTTCCTAGAGGTTGAAAAAGAAGAAATATACAAAGGTAACCTTAACCAACCGCTTTTAAAGCTGGGATCTAGCCCTTCCAGCTTCAGAAAGGGATCTCTCTATATGATCTAACTTTGTTTTGACTTCAGATCTTAGGCTAGGTAAAAAGAACAGGTATGTTTTGTTGTAAAAGGGTTTATAAATTGGTTGAGACAGCTTACACATCCATTGGGCTATGGGGTCTGTATTTAATCAAATCTGAGAAACAACCAGAAATGCCAAAGAAATCCTTCACAGGGCGAGATAACACACTCACTGGATCTTTTATAATTAAAGTGATGAACGGAAGAAAAGATAAGGAAAATAACTCCAACTAACAAGCATTTAAGAATATCTTAATTGAAGATATTTAGAAGATAAACATTAAAACCTTTAGAATCGGAAACAGGGTATCAAAGATAAATCCTGCAACATAACGCTATTCATTAAGATTAGTTATCGAAAAACAAGATGATCACAGAGCAAGAAAACATTTGACTGAGAAAATCACATCACCAGTAAACATGAGCAAGAATCCTGTAAAGTGCCTCTTCTTTATTAATGGTAGATCTCTTCAAAAATAGTACAGCTTGATAGCAACAAGGTGTGCAAATCAACAACCCTCAATACGTTGAAAAATGAAGTATTTATAAGTCAAAATACAAACGTTCCTGTCATAACTGATCAGGACGTGCTCATCCTATTTTTAGCATAACTAACTTAACTAATCAAAACTGTTTTGATGACTTGATACAACTGTTTGCTGAACTTCTGGGTAGGTCGTTGGCGAGGTGCCTTCGCAACCTCTTTTGACTGGACAAGTGACTGGATCGTGACAGCTCATCTGCTAATCTAGCAGATCGCACAGCTCCTCCCATCTGATATGACCTGGCACTGTGATTTTAAGCAGTCGCTTGTACACTTCATCCATATCTGTGTACTTAGCAAATGTGGGCTTGATGACGAATATGTGCTTAATTTCATGTTGGATATCAATATCCAACTGCAGGGCTTCTATGAATGCTTTTCCCGTGATACTCCCTTGTACCCCTACAAACTTGGAAATAGACGCTTCAGCCAACTTCTTCTTATAATCAGGGAGTGTCATCAGTTTATCATTGATGACCTTCATACCAGGCAAGCCTTTCTTTTGCAGAGCATCTATCTTGTGGAAAAACTTTTGTACTCCTTGATCCATAACTTGGATTTTCTCCTCAAGCTGAAGCATGAGGCCTCTTTTGGTCAGAACTCTTTTCACCTCCAATATAGTTTCTGTCATGTCCTCGATCTTCAATTCTTCTAGTTACTCCCTGGTCTTTGAATTTAGGAACCTTATGATTTCATTTGCTTGGGCTGGCATGTCTCCCAGCTCTGTCCTGATTTTCTCTACAGCTTGCTTGCTCCTTTCGAGCAACTCGTTTTTCTCAAACATTATTTGAAACATTGGCCATATTTCATTTATGGACTTGGAAATATCAGTCCATATCACTTCTTTGGCCTCAGCCAGAGTCTTCCCTGCCACGGTCTGCTTTTGGAGTTGCTATAGCTCCTTCCGGATTTTCTCATTCACCTGCTTCTCTTTGGCTAGACTTGTCTGGAAAGAAGTCTTTAGCTCTTGGAGATTTTCCACTTCTTTCTTGAGTCTACTAATTTCAAACTCCTACAAATTCATTCTCTCCATAGACTTAGCCAGATCTATGGTGCCTTCTGGTACCTGCACTGTTGTTGTGGATGGAACTGCTGTCACTATCGCAGTGCTCAATCCTGCAATGGGGATAGCACTTAAGGGGATGCCTTTCATTGTCTTCATCTACTCTTTCTCCTTTAGCAGTTTTTCCATCTCGGCCTCCATCTCCCTCAACTGAGCATTCTGCTCCATGAGTAATCTCAGCATTTCATCTTTTTCCCCTTCTTTTTCGGCTATCTCCTTCGCTTGTGGGTCTTCTGTTGGATGGAGCTTTAGCTACTTTCTTAAGGATGTGATGTCAGCGTTTTTCTTCTTAATCATTTCTTCAGCTGCTTTGACATTCCCAGGGTCATACCCAATCTTGAGGACCAGCTCCTCCAATGTTTTGATTTTGTTGTCCTTCGCGAAAGATGATATTTTCTCCATATTTAGTTGAGTCTGGGCGTTGCTCAAAGCTATCCGATACTTTGAAGCAGAAGTTGTAGCGTGGGCTAAAGTGTGGAAAACCATCTCTCCGGTCTGCTTATGCAGATCCATCTAGTCCGCTAGGTGCACGTCCTTGGCCTGGAACTCGACGGTGACCCTTTTGTAATCGGATATTACTTTGGGATCCGACACTTGTGCATGGAGGTAGGCCATATGCATCCTCCCTTTCCTTGTATCGAATGCCGAAAGGAGCCTGTGTTGAGCTGTGGCTGACTGCTTCTGAAATTGGGCATAAGCGCTGCTGGTAAGGGTCTGGTTCTTCTTTTTGATCAAGTCATATTTTTCAAAAATTCCCAATTTGGGCCTGGTCTTGCTTGGTGGAGTATCTAAGGGAGAGTCTATGGTTTTCAATGCTTTTGCTATCTCCTTGTGTTGACTCGAGCCGAAAGGTAGACTTGTGGGCTTGACCCCTGGGGTGGCCACTGTGGTGGTTGTGATCTCCTACTCCAATGTCGTGCCTGTCGTTGGAACAATCCTTGGCTTTTTGGCGTGCATATTAAATTCCTCCGAAGACACCTCTGTTACCGGAGAAGATGATTCTTGCCGAGGCCTCTTTTCCTTGGGATTCTGAGGTGTGGCAGTGGGGGGTGCGCTTGTTGAGGCTACCTGATTTTCCATCCCTATAGTTGGTTCCACGTCCACCAACGTATCAGGCTCCCATTCTGTTTGATTAGCAAATATTTCGATTTCGGGTCTGGGCTCATGTGCATATGGGGCATTCTTATTTCTGACTCTCATCTCTGAAATGATCCCGCAGGGATCATAACGCCATGTGAAACTTGTGGGGAATTTCATTTCCCTTAACATTCTGTCTGCCTTGTCACCTGCGCCTCTGTTGTTACAGATGAATGAACCTATCTGCCCTTTAATCCGCAACTGTTGCTTCTTTTTGAGGGAAACAAAGTGAATATCATCAGAATTCATAATTTGCCTAATATATTCCAGTGCGAAAACTCTTACCGGTATATATCTCGGAAGCTTGTATGGTGCCAACTCGCACCCATAGACTCGGATCTCGGAGTGATTCTCCTGTCTTCACATTTTCCGAGAGGTGTAGAACTCTCTGGACTTCGTCATTTACTCGTGGCTCAGGCATGCCACTCAACATACTTACCACAGGGTGGTAGAACTGATCAATGAACGCTGTGAAATCGTATTCGACAGAATTGTGCTTTAGAAGAGACATCCACGCTGTGACTGGTTGTGGCCTCCCATCGGCGTCCATCTTCTGCATGGAGAACTTGAACCTGTCTGCTTGGAAGTAGATGAACATATAGGCCAGAATGGATGAATACCTGAACATGCCCTCTGTGGCGAAATTCACCAATTGTTCATGGATGTTATTGGCTAGGAAAGCACTGTAGTTGAACTGCGTGGTCGGTTGTTCGTCATTCGAGAAGATAGATAGAAAACACAGGATGGGTTCATCTACCCATTGATCGGAATAGTACCCAAGCAGGGCACACAGTGAGGAAATAATCTGATTTCCTTTGGTGGAAAACAAAGAAGAAGGGTACGAAGGATTTGTGGTCAGGAGTGGAGCGGAAGTGGGGAGGAAAAGCTCCACTATCTGAGCTCTCTGCGGGAAAGTCATTTTTTGATAGAGCTCAGTGAGGATTTCCAGGCTAAAGGGGGACGCGGATTCTGGGCGGTTTATCAGCATCATTTGGTCGATATCCTCTGGGGTTATGAAGAAGAGGATGTCCCCAGAGGAAGAAACAATGGATTTCTGTTCGGGGACGTAGTGATCTTAGCACTTGAGTGCGAATTCTGGGAAATGGTGGATTTTGGGGAACAGATATAGGGGTAAATTGGACTCCCAGAGACCAAATTTTGTCGCTCTGGTCCAAGAAAACCTCCCGAAGCCATGACTGGAGATCAGAGAAATTGAAACTGCATATGGTATCGGCTATCAAATGGTCCTTGTCGACCAGGGGAATTTTATCCAAGTCAACTGGAGGAGGAACGAACGGATTCTCTTCCTCTTCAGCTGGCTTCATTTTAGACACCATCTCAGCGACTGTACCTGCAACAAACACGTTAGTGGGGTCTACTGGGGGTGGAGGAAAATGACGGGGAAGCAGTGGGAAGACGATAGATACGTTCTCTGGTGCGACAGATGGTTCTGGCATGAGGGATGAATAACGAGTGAAAATTGTCGCAACGGTATATTTATTCAAAACTGGGTCGGTCGGACGTGGGAAAAAGGTCAGCATGACAACGGGCATATAATCCAGTTATTAATGGACAACGGGCCACTTGGGGTGATATGGCAGGTGACGGTGACCAATGTATATGGGAAATGACATGGAGGCATGTGATTGGAAGTAAAAGTCGCCGAAGGGGGCTGGTCATGAGTGAAGGGTGTTATGGCGCTGACACCGTGGACTGACAGTAGTAACGGGATGGGACTCAGACCCGAACGCGAGTGGGACAAGTGGGTTCAGTGGAGGGTGACGTCTATGAGGGACGGGCTGTCAGGCAGCAGGTGGGTGACGGGACTTCTTGACAAAGAGTCTTGAGCCACCTATGACAATGGGCCCACCTGCAGGGAATATTCATTCCGGACCCCCCCCCCTTTTGATTAAAGACAGAACACCAAGGGGGGTCTGGAATGCGTTAAGAACCATCGATCTGCGCGCTTGTATGATGGACGTCTAGATCTTCGCGCTCCTTAATATCAATTATGGACCCCCCCTCCATTAAAGGCAGAACGGCGGGGGGGGTCCGGAATCCAAAGAGGATCGTTGATTTGAGCGCTCTGCTTAGGACCGTTCAGATCTGCGCCTGTGTTATAACCAATTCCGGACCCCCCCCCCTCCGTTAAAGGCAGAACGGCGGGGGGAGGTCTGGAATCCAACATGAGCCGTGGATCTGCGTGCTCCTTTCTGGACCGTCCAGATCTATGCAAAGATTACCGCCGATTTCGGACCCCCCCCCCCCTTTGGTTAAAAGCAGAACACTACGGGGGGTCCGGAATCAACTGTGAACCGTTGATCCTAGCAATGCGATCTGGACCACTGGAAAGAGACCGGAACATATGTCAGGGGCAAAAAATGTCGTGTGCACGGAAAACTTAGGATTAGCGCTTTTTAATGGGTTTTCTTCGGTTTTTCTCATACACACCACCAAGGGGACATCAATTCAATTACACTTAGGCATTGGAGTCATAGGGTAACATCTTTATTGATCTGGCTTTATTTTGGCAAGGCAGGCAAAGCAATTAATCTACATCCTAACCTACTGTCATAAGGCAATTAACCCAGATTAAACAGTTGGGTTAAGATTTTATTCTTTCAAGGGAATATCTGATCAGGATTAGATGGTCTGATCAGATGTATTCACTAATTCTAACCTAGGGACTATCTGATCAGGATTAGATGGTCTGATCAGATTTATTCACTAGTTCTAACCTAGGGGCTATCTGACCAAGATTAGATGGTCTGATCAGATTTATTCACTAGTTCTAACCTAGGGGCTATCTGACCAAGATTAGACAGTGTGATCAGATGCATTCACTAACCTATCAACATTGACAATTTAAAAGAACTTGGTCATGCTTGGAAGGTATGACCAAGTTGCTATTATTGCATGGGGCCTTTGTTTCAATTCTTTTTAGCCCTCTTTTCTTTTTCTTTTTCTTTCTTTTTCTTTTTCTTTCTTTTTTCTTTTTCTTTCTTTTTTCTTTTTCTTTCTTTTTTCTTTTTCTTTTCACAAATTATTTGAAGAATGCAATATCATTTGTCAACCAAATCACTAGATACAGATAATATCCAAGTCATCAACTGATTCCCATAATTTATGGGGTGATAACAGGTGGCTCCACATGGGGATGGCACTTGCCCTGTTAAGTGCCAAGAATCCATTTTTCCTGTCATCCTGAACCAATCTGTCTAGTAATATTCATCGGTCTGATTCTACGAGAGGTATTGAAGAACAGTGATCAGCAGCTTAGGGAATTCTCTTCGGGCTTCAACAACCTGACCGTCGTCCTCCATTCGGAAAATGCAAGTAAATACTGAAACTTAAAAACGGTATGTACAATGGAGAGTGGTTTCTTCAAAACTTTTACTGTGGGGGAATATAATGCTTCAGCATTCTGCCATTCACAGGTGCTCCTGGAAGATCTAACCCATCGGCATTGTTCAGTAAAAAGGCATTGTTTCCTTTGAAAGCTTGGATCATGTAAGGCCCTGTCCATAGATGATCAAATTTCCCATGCTTTCCCTTGTCCTCGTTCATGGCATCCCATCTTAACACCAGGTCTCCCAGATTGAAATCATCTTCTTTGGTTCGTTTGTCAAAGATCTTCTTAATGTTCTCTTGGATGACCTGTGTTTTGTTGAAAACATCCTCCCTAATCTGATGCAAATGAATCATTTGATTGATTCGTCTCTGAGAGTCATTTGGTTCAGCTTGCATCTCTTGAACTTCATGACAGGGACTCCTAACGAAGTTGGGAAAACAGCCTCTGTACCATATACCAGCTGGTATGGTGACATACCAATAGACCTTTTGGTAGTCAGTCTATCTGCCCATAAAGTGAATACCAGCTTGTCATGCCATGATTTTTTATTCTCCTGCAATGTTTTCTTGATGATGTTTACCAAGGTCTTGTTCGAGGATTCCACCAACCCATTCCCCTGAGGGTAGTAGGCGGTGGAATGTCCCAAGACAATGTGGTAACGAATGTAGAAATCAATAAGCTTCTTCGACCGAAAGGCAGCTGCATTGTCAGTAATGATCTTCCTAGGACAACCAAAACGGGATAAAATATTATTTTCAACAAATTTAATAATAACAGCATCAGTGGCTTGCCTGCTTGGTACAGCCTCGATCCATTTGGTGAAATAATCAGTGGCAGTGAGAATCCACTTATGTTGGCCCGAAGATGGAGGGTGTATCTCTCCAATGAAATCGAGTCCCCATTGCTGGAACGGAGCCTCAACTGAAATTGGTTTGAGAGGAAGAGGAAGGAGCTTCCTTTTGCCTCCAAACAGCTGACACTGGTGACATGCTGTTACTTTCTGATGCACATCTGCAAATAGGGTGGGCCAGTAAAAACCAGCTCTAAGTATTTTGTTGGCTGTAGCCTTCCAGATCATATGGCCACCACATTCACCTGCATGGAACTCCTGCAACACTTTGTCAGCTTCATCTTTGAGCAAGCAATTTAAAAGAATACCTGCAGGGTCTTTTCAATACAAATTTCCTTCTAGAATACAGAATTTCAAAGCTTTCAACTTTAAAAATCTAGCTTTATTTTTAGTTAAACCGGGAGGAGCTTGTAAATTTTGTAAAACAAAAATAAGGTCTGCATACCATGGAGAATTTAGAAAAACCTCTTTAACGTTTGGAGTCGCCATCTCGCCTTGTTCATCTGCCACGTCTAGAAAATTGATGTCAAGAGCTTGAAAGTTAGATTCAGCCATTAGTTTAGCAAGGCCTTGACCTTTGTTCAATTTTGTGAGCTTAATTTCTATGTCGTATTCTAGAATAACTGCAATCCACTTTCCCCTTCTCCCATCGGGGTTGTCTTGTGTCAAGATGTCTTTCACCACCGCATTCGGAACATATGCTATGACGTGTGAATGAAGAATATAGACCCTGAAGTCCTTTATAGCCTTAACCAAAGAAAAAGCCTGTTTCTCCATGATATTGTAGTTTAGTGCAGCATCTCTCAGGGATTTGCTGAAGAAAGCTATGGGTTGTTCATACCCTTCACTATTCTTCTGCAGTAATACAGCTGCTATTGTATGTTCGGAGGCGAAAGAAAAAAGATAGAAATCTTTAGTGAAATCGGGACTGATCAAAACTGGGGCTTCTGTGAGTGCTTTTTTGACTCGTTCAAAGGACTGCCTAGCTTCAGAGTCCCATTTTATCTTAGCGTCCTTTTTTAGCATGTTCGTAATGTTTCGGAGGAGCTCAGCCAGATTAGGAATGAATCTTCGAAGAAAGTTAATTTTCCCTATAAATGACTGTAGTTCTTTGAGGTTTCTGGGGTGTTCTATCTTTAGTATGCCCTCTATCCTGCTGGGATCAATCCTAATTCCTTCTTTAGAGATGATATGTCCCAACAGTTTACCCTCTTCTAACCCAAAAAGACATTTCTTGGGATTTAATGAAATCCCGAACCTCCTACACTTTTCGAAAACTCGTCTAAGGTGTCGCAAGTGTTCATCATCAGATTGGGAAAAAACAGTCACATCATCTAAATAAACGACAATAAACTTACCTATCTCTTCAACGAAGGCGATGTCCATCGCCCTCTGGAATGTTGCTCCTGTGTTCATCAGACCAAAAGGCATCTTCACATACATGAAAGTGCCCCATGGGGTGGTGAAAGCGGTCTTTTCCTGATCGTCTGGGTGAACTAAGACCTGGTTGTAGCCTGAGAAGCCATCTAGTAGGGAAATTCGACTGGACCCCA
>ML796396.1:306981-339694 GCA_009831015.1 Picea engelmannii
CATTCACTAACCTATCAACATTGACAATTTAAAAGAACTTGGTCATGCTTGGAAGGTATGACCAAGTTGCTATTATTGCATGGGGCCTTTGTTTCAATTCTTTTTAGCCCTCTTTTCTTTTTCTTTTTCTTTCTTTTTCTTTTTCTTTCTTTTTTCTTTTTCTTTCTTTTTTCTTTTTCTTTCTTTTTTCTTTTTCTTTTCACAAATTATTTGAAGAATGCAATATCATTTGTCAACCAAATCACTAGATACAGATAATATCCAAGTCATCAACTGATTCCCATAATTTATGGGGTGATAACAAGTTTTTTCTCCCCCTTACCCTTCTTTCATTGTTTTTTCTTCCCTTCAGGTTATTGGGTGGCCTTTGGGTTAGTCGACTGCACAGAGTGTACTTCCGACGTTTGGGTAGGAGGAGCAGCCAAAGCAGTATTCTGGCTTTCTGCTGAGTGTTGGATAGATAACTGTTGCAATTTCTTTGTCAATTGCTCAGCGGGCTTGGTTTGTGTTGAACCAACAATACCATCGGCATGTGGTCTAGCTCTCTGTCTAGTTTTATCCAGTATCGATCTTGGTACATCCGGCAGGATGTTGTATAATAAACCAGACTAAGAATATATGAGCTCAAACTGTTGAGCCCTCATGATGGCATCTTCTTCGGAGAAAACCCCAGAATTTGCGATGTCTTTGGATAATTGTGGGATGAGAGACTTAAGGAACCACTCAAGCAGGAATGTTGGTGGGACTGGTACTTTGATTAGACTCTTCCGGCATCTCCACTCTCGGATATGATCAGAGATATGGTTCGTTGTTGTCTGTTCGAAATTGGCGAGCAACTTTGTGCTGGTGTCGTATCTCACGGGTAACTGGAAATGGTTAAGGAAGGCCATCGCCAGTTCGCCAAAGGAAGAGTATCTTGAGAGATCGAGCTCGATGTACCATTTCGCGGCACTCCCAATAAGAGTGCGTTGAAACAATTACAATTGAACAGAGTCATCTTTCAATGAGTTAGATGAACACCAAATATGGAAGGTAGTCATGTGATCACCTGGATCTTCATTAGGCTTGGCCTCAAACTTTGGAATGTCTGAAGGCAACTTTGTTGGCATAGGAGGCCAACATGGATTGTGACAAATAGGATCATTTAACAACCTTGTCAAATCTGGCAAGTGTAACGTCGCAAAGAATGGTAGTTTGGGTTGCTGCTGATAGCCTGGGAAAAAGGGTCCTGGAGTTTGACTGGCACCAGGTTCCCAGGAAAAGTTTGGCTGTTGGCCTGGATTCTGGTAGAAACCATGACCCTGACCAGCGTAAGGATTTTTCATCTTTGGAGACATCATTGGTTGATTCCCCATAAAGGACATAGGATGTTGGGCATGCATCATGTTTGAAGGACTTTGGAAAGGATTACCCCATGCCGGTCCTAATGGGAGAAGCATAGAAATATGTCCAGGGTTCCATTGACTGTGGAAAGAATTACCCTAGAATGGCATTCCAAAGGAGGGAATGGATCCTTGTCCTGAGTTCCAAGGTCCTGCTATATGTGCCCCCGGTGCAAGAATAGTACCTTGCGCCAGAGTAGACTGTCCAAAAATGGGAGTGCCCCCAGACGAAAAAGCGGTGGATGCGAAAGTGTTGTTACCAAACATCTCATTCCAAACAAATGGTGACGAACCTACCGACATAGTGTGCGCAGGTGTTCCTTGACTCCCAGCTCCAAATAAACTAGTGTGTGCAGGCTGCCCGGCGGATTGCTGATGCAGACCACTAAGCGAAGGGGACGAAGGAGAGATATGACCTCCAGCGTAAGGAAAAGAATTAAAAGAGATGGAAGTGCCCCCAAGTTGACCTTGCAGAGGAGCGTTAGAGCTCCCTTCCCCCAGACCCAAAGTCTATAAAGTGGAGTGAGTGAGTGAAGGACTTGTACCCAAACTAGGCATACTGTATGAGAACGGAGGGCCTATCGCACTAAGTGTGAAGGGAGTTTTGGCCGCCGCGATAGATGGGATCGGTCCACTGTGCGACGTAGTTGCGGCCGAGACCATGGTGGCTTGGACCGTCGATGGCAAGTTAGGAGATGCTTCTCCTGTGGTAGCAACGGTGGTGGGAATGGAAGAATTCCCAGAGGAAGTAACAGTGTTTGTTTCCATAGCTGTGTGAGGCACTGACAGGCGTTCGTAAAATTGTATTAGTACAATGACCGAGGGCTAAGTATCATTGGTTGGGGTTTCAACCGAGCCAATATTGGCCGTTGATTCCTCCGGGAGTTGTTCGGGCACAATGGTTTGTAACCCGGTTGCTTCAAAAGACCCTTTTTGGTCTAGCTTTCGCCTCAATGGTGGCGGGGGTGGCTCCAGTATAACCGGTGGCAGGCCCAGAAGCCTTCGTGACCAGCGGATCTCGGTATCCTCCACTATGTGAGAAGATACAAGACACGCTAAAGTATTCTACACATTCAAACAGTAACACACACCAAAAAAGAATCCCCTAAGAGATAAGACAAGCAAACACTAAACTAGTTGGAAGAACAGTTACAACAACCAACACTAGAGAAACTTACCGGTGCAAGTGCAACTCGAACACGGAAGAACCCTCCGGGTATACTCTGCAAAGCGTGGCCCGATGTTTGTCATAGGTACCGTGGTATACCCCCACAGTCACCTGTGTATGTCCCTAAAAATATTGGCAACTAGTTTGCCAGCACGCGAACAGTCACCAGGTGGGTACAGTCGAAAGTCGGGTAGACCACAATGAGCAGGGTATCAAGCCCGAAACCTATCAAGGGTATCGAGAGAAAATGGTCCGGAAGACAATTGAGGACCTCGAATAGATTCGAGACCCACAAAGCCCCGTGGCAAATGCAAATGACGGAATCCCAAAACAAGCCCTCAATATGTGTTCTCCACTACGCTTGGTCCGGCTTTGGAGGGGTTATCTCCGCTACCTTTTTGCACGCGACCTCGTGTTTATCCCCTATGTTAGAGGGGGGTCCCGGATAACTTCCATGAAACTGGACTTCTACACTCCCTATCACAGACTCCAATGTTTGGTTTTGAATGGCCTTGGAGAGTTTCCTCTCCAACCTAATCCAAGGCCCTAGTCCTGAACTAGTTTGTGAACCCTACAAACAAAAAGTCTAATAGATTTTAAATTAGCGTTACTTTTATGGGATTTTTTACGTCATAGGGTATGAAGGTGAACTTTATGATGTGTAAAGACTCAAAGCAAAAACGAATGAAAAAAGATGGAAACAAAAGACTTTTACTAAATGCAAAAATCAACAACTTTTCACAAAGAAAGACTTCTTTTTCTTTTCAATTTTTCTAAGATTTCATGCAGCAAACATAAAGGAATTCCGCTCGACTATGAGCTACTTATGCTCTAAATGAACTGCAAAAAAATTAGGAACAAAAAGACTTCTCCCTAGCTATTGATGCAGAAACACAATCTTCAAACAAAGAAGAAAATGAAAAGATCTTTTTTTCTCTTTTTTTTTTATTTACGTGCTAATCAAGCAACAAAGGGAAAATACCGACAAGCCTAAAACCAAGAACAAACAAAATTCTGGCTTAAAGCGCAGACCGCAAAGAATCAGAGCAAAGACACACAATGGAAATCAAGAAAGCACAGACTCTTACGCTTGTCTAAAAACCATAAAACGAATTTTTTCCTTTTTTATCTTTTCTATCAACTATCAACTAAGAAAAAACAGGCTAAGGGTAAGAGGCCCTAACCCACTGACTATTCAACCCTAGACTCAAACACCTGAGAGGAACACTTCTCACCACAGGAGGGGATGACTGCCCCACCCTGATTGAAAAATAGCCTGTCAAGCACGCTATTGTCACTGAAACAGCACGCGTGTGAACGCGTGCTGAGCTAAAACAGAATGTGTGTACCCGCGGGCTGACCTTGTATAGGTCGTGTGTATTTATAAACTCTAAGACAAAAATAAACATAGGCAGCCCAGACTAGGAAGAGGCCTCTGGTATTGATAACCAGGGTCTCTTGAAGGCTTGGATGCTTCTTCTAACAAAAAAGAAAAATAATTGCAGGGAATAACAAAACACAACAAGACAAACTAAGACAAGACTGTGAACCAGCAAGACTCAGACAGGATCCAGAAAACCCCCTGAGAATGTATAATTCTGACAGGGAAGAGGAGGACTACCTCTCAAGCTCTCTGAACTCCTACACACTACTGAAACCTCTACAGCTAGAATTCACACGCGTGTTGGCCTTCTGCAGGCCGCGTGTACCTATGTGTGTCCCGACAATTGTCGTCAAGAAACAGTCAGGGAAAACTGGTATAAAGAACCAGGCTCCCTGCTAGCTCAGGCTTTACAGAAAAAGACAGGCAAAGAAACAGAAAATCTAATCTCTTAAACTACCCAAAAACTCAACTAAATCCGGAAACCCTAAAGAGTATCTTCCCCAGTATGGTCACCAACTCTGTTGTTGGGAAAAATACCCTACAGACTAGCAAACTAGGGTCAGACTTGCATGCATATTTTGACCGTAAAGAAATTACTTTTTAACCTACCACCCAAAACTTAAACCCCTCTTTCACAATACATACATGGAAAGGAACTACCAACCTTGTTACTGATGTTTTGTGTAGATCCTCTGTTGCGCTTTTGTCCATTTGTTGGTGCTGCTTCTTCCAACGATAACCTGCAATCAAAGAAAACAATGATGCATGCACGCTACTTTTCTACTTGAGGGTTAGAAATTAAGCAAAAATTCAACAAATCATAGATAAGTCTTGCATTGGGATGGGAAAAGTATTCTTTTATTATTTTCAAAATGAATCAACTTACAATCAAAGTCGAGACCGGCCACCGCTCCTTGATCCTGATCCTGGACTCCTCCTCTTCTTTTGTCCTCCAACTACTTTGCATTAATTCTCCTTTGGCTTGAGGAAAGGCTAAAGGGTTGGGACAATGGATTCGGAAAATGGGCAGAGTTTTTTCGCTATAATTTTCCTCCTCCAAATGGTACCCCTACCCCTTATTTTATAGCCTAGAAGGAGCTAGGGTTTTGGATGAACTCTCGTCCATGCATGGCTGGGAGTTTCAGTTAACTGACCCATAGCTTTTTGTCCCGTCGGCAACTTTCTTATTTTTGTGTTTTGTTAGGTATACACGGGTTGTAGTAGGCCTGACAGTGTGCACACCCGTGCAGTAGTAGGTTAGGGCACGTGGTCCTTGACCCAAGAGGATTTTCACAGAGGTTGTTCAGCAGATGTTTTGGCAATGAAGGGATATGAGTTGGCCTGATGCCAGGTAAGCATGTGTGGTGCAATTTAGGGTTATAACAGAAGCCTTATGTGAGAGAGAATTGTTGAGATTGAATTATAGTTGAATATTCCTTTGTTAGAAGAGTTAGAGAATTGGTAATATTTAGAAAGGTATTAGGGTGAGTAATAGGTCTCTTGAGGATTTTATGGATCTCAAAGATCCTATGAGTTGTCAAAGTGAGTATTTTTTGGATCTGAACCAATTATGGTTTTAGATTCCTATTGTTTTATTATAGGCCTATGGGCATTGAGATTAATGATATGAGAGAGGATCAAATTAGGGAGATTAAATGTGAGTAGAAGGCCAATTGTGTCCAAAAGGCCGAACAAAATCCAATTAAATGTAAATCAGGCCAAAAGAAGGCAAGAAGGCCTTGTGTAATTTGTGTATAGAGATTCATTAATAGAATTCCTGTGTTTATTAGTTCTTTGTGTCAATGTGAATATTGTGTATTCCCTTCATTGTGTCTCTTCGTAGAATATCCAAGTCTAGATCAAACTCTCATAGACTTATTGTGTAGGTTCGGGTGCAGGGAAAGTGGGTGTTATAGGTTTAAATGACAAGGAGGAGTCACATTCTAGAAAAGCACAAGATCGATCATCGATCACTGAAAGGATCGACAACAATACATAGACAAGAGATATAACAAAGGAAGAAATCATGCTAATGAGACCTCATAAGGATGAGTGTTTATGATTGTTGGATCGAGGCCAAGGTCAATTTATGACCATTGATTAACTCGGATCGGGACTTAATCCTGTTGTTTTTTCTTCAAACCATTGAAGGGTCAACATCCACTTTAGATCTAGATCAATGGACAACAACGTATCGAGAGTTAGAAAGTACAATGAATTTAAGGTTGAGATGACCAATCCACATCTAATAGAGATCAATAGTGGATATTAGATGTGGGAAAATGTTTCTAGATTGATGATCCAAAGTTCCCATAGTCTAGACTTTAAAATGGTAAAATCCTTACCGTTCATTCCAGAATTAGATCGATCGTTCTCATTATAGCGGACCATGGGCATTAGAGGTTTTAAGGTGTTGAAGGGCCTAAATTTCTAGAGGTCCTGATGATGAGATACATCAGGATGACATAAGGGATTCCACTCCAGGGAAAACACATTGAAGCAAGGTTTCAAACTGATCAGACTTTTTGGTGGCCCACATTGTGAATTGAACTGTAATTAAAGGAGAATCAATGGTCCAGACTGGATCCGTGATTGGGATCGATGGTGATCCATATTTGAACAATATCATATAGAAAGAGATTGTGACCATTGATCACCAGCGAGATCAATGGTCGGGATCATTTCGGACTACAACTTTCGGTATTTTTGGGTTGTTGAGAAGGGCATGAAGTCCTAGTGTCTTGATACCACTATACATGGAATTCATCCATCCGCACAACTAAAAGAAATTATACGGTGCATTTAGGCCCAATGATAGTCGTTGATCACATGGAGTTTGAGGGTAAAGGAATGAGCACCAAGGTTTAAGCGCTCAAGTGGATAAGCATCGGTCACAGCCACTAGTCATGAGGATAGAAAGGGGCTTAGAACCACACAAGAAAAGTGCTTGGCTTTAAGCACGGGTTTCTAACAATTGTTCATGGAGAGGATAAGCGCCAAGGTTTGATCAATATAGATAAGTATCGATAGAGATTGATGCAATAAATAGAGAACTCCAGACTCTATTAATAGATCGTTTTGGGCTCATATAAAGAATTGAGTGCATCTTGAGTTTAAAGATGTAGTAGAGTTAATTTAGGAACTCTACACCTGTGGGAAATGGACTTGGTGGGTAGTTATTAATGAAGGAATATTATGTGTCTAGATAAGAATATGTACAATGATCAAAAACCACAATCCTATTCTAATAATGCATTTATAGATATTTAAGGTAACCAATTCATTCCTTCTCTATATAAATCCAGTCTTTGTGTGTTTAAATATGTCACCTTGTTTAGTACATATCCAGGACCACCACCAAATGTTCCACCTGAAGGAACATCTCAAGTGTTCACTATTACATCAAGGGAAAAATATTCTCAACCAAATATTGAGGCTATTGATACATGAGTGGAAGTTGATCATGTGTTGGATCTCCTATTTTGTAGATTCCATTTCTATTCCCCCCTCAAGCTATAGTTGGAATCCCTATGATGGTGATGATGAGTCTTCCTTGCTTCACTTTGGGTATCCTAGTTTGATAGCTCAGTCCACTCAATTGATTTGTTTATTCATCCTCATCACCTCATCTATTTGTAATTCCAATCAAAATTATGAGTGTCTCATCCATGTCAACCTTGCAACTGGTAAAGGAGCATATCCCAAATAATTAGACCAGTGAGGGTAAATTGTGTTGGGTGCAAGAATAAGAAAGTTAGGAGAATGAATACTCCCAAGACAACTATGTCCATCTGCACCACCATGCCTACATACTTTATCCATCCATGCTGTCTTTGCAACATCACTATCCATGCCACCAATAAGTTCTCAATGCTCCTAAAGTTGTGGAATTTTATATATTACAAAGAAGAGAGCTCTGATAAATACATTTCTATGACACAAATTGCTCCTCTAGAATCCACCAAGAAGCATAACAAATCATTACAAAAAATCATGCGCATGCCTTATGTGATACCTATAGTCACTATTCACACCATTATCCTAAACTCCATAGGTGTGTACCACACTTTTAGAAACTCACTGAAACCATACTCGATTACAAGTTACTCCCTCCTCCAACCCCATTACAAAAGAATCTTTGGCTCTTCAACATTAGAAATTTTCTAGAGAAGGGGGAAAGCCTATTTTAGAAGACGTATTTCCTCCTAGTACTAAGAATGTAGAGTTTGTATCCATTTGTTACATTTCTTCCCCAATGGGATCTTTTTCTTATGATCATCTATTTCTTTCATTAGACACTTCTATGAGCCTTTATTTATTGAATTCTATACATATTCCTTCACTAATAATTGGGTTTTCCTAGGGGTGTAAAGTGTAGGAGATATCATATTATATCCCAAGGGAAAACTCAAAACAACCATTTCTTGGGGCCTAGGAAATTCCATAAACAATCAAGTTGAGGCCTATGCTCTTTACTAGGGTATTTTTCTAGAAAAATAATCTAGAATAAAATCTATGTCTATCACAAGAGATTTAATAAAAATGATCAAATTGATGGTCTTGAAATCAATCCTAATTGATAAAAATATTTATTTGATTATTGTTCAAATCCATAAGGTGTCCCCTACTATAGGTCCCATAGTTATAGATCTTGAAAGAATTCAACTACCAGGTCGATTCCCTAGCCAACAAGACCACCTTTCTTAATTAAGGGGCTTTGTGAGAAAATGGGGGATGGTTTAATTATGCAATTCCTTAATTCCTTGAGTTTATGGATATGAAGACATATAACATCACCTTTAATCACAACTTGTCTCAATGTCATCCTTATCAAACCTCAATCATGGTGATGTGATTTGAAAGGACAATCCCCCCACCCACTTGCATGCTCAAATTAAAATATAACATGTCTATTGAATCCTTCATTAGGTATTTTTATTGGCAAGGTTGGATAATGAATCAGGGTAAGGAGGAATCTCACAGTGGCATTTGGATCACATTCATTGAACCTAGACTTAACCTGGTAAGAGTTACACTTAGTATCTAATTGGTATATTGGAATTTGTGTTTAAAGGATTCAACAATAGGGTGTTTTCGCTGGAAATTTATTATTTTTCTCTAGTTCTTGGAATCATTTTGTTATATACTACTTGGAATTGTTTGTTCTATGGTTCTTGGAATCAATTATTATGCTCTAATTCTGGATCAACATGTGGTCTCTCTACATCATTTATTCTACTATCTCCTGTAAATTTCTCTTCAACTCTTTTTTGGAATGCGTCCCTCTAGATATATGAAATTTACTTATATTTATCTCCAATCACTAACCTTATGTGATATGTTTCACTAATTCTATTGGGATTTAGATGCATTGGTCCTTTTAATTTTAGTTCTATAAATATCCCAACTACTAGCACCTTGGTAGATTTGTTTCTCAGTTTGTGGAGTAGGAGCCCTTTCTATGTGTTGGATCTATGGCTCTCCAAGGACAACTTGGCACCCATTTGAATTACAAAAAAAATATCATTTTCAACCACCTCTTCTATATGTGTAGAATTATTGGACTATAGGGAATCTCAAGAGATACAAATGTTTCTTCGAAGGCACAAAGATTCCCTGCAATGCAACATAACCTCTCTTTTCTCGGTGACCTCCGAGGTTCATGAAAATCAACATCAACGCACTTCAAAAAATGCAACAATTAAGAATTCTCTAGTTCAAAAAAAGTAGAAAATAGATGTCTCGGAAGAAGAATGTAATATTTTAAGGAATATGGTCATGAATCTCAGTAAACAATCGTACTCTATAGCCTCAAAACATAGGATGTCAATCAATTATGTTTAAGAAGATATTAAATGAGGAGGGGATAGTAAGAACTCTCATCCTTCCAACATAGATCAAGAGGAAGATAATACCCACCATGTGTTTCATTAATCTAAATGTTTTTAAAGAAATTAGGATATAATGTGTCAGTTCTAAGAAGTATATCTGCAAGGATTGATTTAGGATTGATTGGATGTATTAACTATGGACCTATGCAAGCTCTATTTTGTGGCATATGAGAGCAACAAATTTTGTATGAAATTTCAAGATAGTAGTACTTGTATTTTCATTGTTTATTTATGCTACAACATTTTAAATTTGATATTTCCTAGTTTCAATTTTAAAAAAGGGTTTTCCTCTAGGTCAACCATCTCTTCATCAGTTTTTGTTTCTTTTGTGAGCCATACTTCATGTTCTTTCAGAGTTGATATAGGTTCCAACCATCAAACTAGGACCTCCTCAATTAGTTCAACAATGATACCTAACACTTTTGATTCCACTAACCCCATTTTTCACTCTAATGAAAAAATGATCAAATCATTAAATGTACCTAAGTATTATGGGATAATATGCACCATCGTGTTTATTTCCTCCCTCGTGATGCATTTACCACAAAAATACTTCTCATTAGTTCTTTGTCAAATCCAAGGATTTCATACCTCCAAGACATATCTCGATTGGTTTAAAACCCCAATTATTTCTCCAAACAACTTTGAGGACGAAAACATGGTTAAATTCTTCCCCAAAATCAAGGTGGATATTTCTGTGAAACTTGGTGTCACCAAAAAATTTCTTATTGGAGCTTCTTATTATTCTCCCAAAGAGGTTGTTTCCTACTAATTTTTATTCCAATATTTGTGTGATTCCTTTACATGGTTTTATTTAGAAATGTTGGGACTCGGCCCCACCTTTGTGGAACACTATATAGACACATCGCATAACACATGTTCAGTTCAAATGAAACAAAATCATGTCTATCCTACTAAGGATCCAACCATTAAATTTGGAATTCATGAGTTTCACCATGTTGGTTTTATACATTCGATCACTTACACCACTTGGGTATGTAATCTCATCCACGTTGAGAATAAATAAGGAATCATTAAAATCTTTAATAACTTATGAGATATTAGTAGGGTATGTCTAAAATACAATTACCATATTCTTTTCATTGATCAATTTATTGATGATTGAGTGGATCATGAGGTTCTACCCTTCACGGATGGATTATGTGGAAACAATTAGATAATGATTCATCCACAAGACTAGTATAAGACCACCTTCACCACTAAATGGGTGATATTTTCCTATAAATTCATTCCTTTTGGTTTAAACAACACTAGTACCACATTCCATCAGGCTATTTCAAAGTATTTTCATGATTTGGATAAAAAAATTCTCACATAACTTGATAATCTCACTACTCATTCAAAGAAATAGTGACATCACTTGGAACATCTTCGTAATATCTTCTTTAAGTGTTAAAAGTGTAATATCCATTGATCCCTCTCAAGTGTACATTTTTCATTATGGATATATGAATTTTTGGATTCATCATCTATAAAAAAAAAAAAAGGATCATGGTTTACCAATTGAAGGTTCAAGCCATTCTTGAGCTACCTCCACCAAATACTTTTCATCAACCATAAATAATTAAGGAAAAGCCAATTTATTTTGTTAGTTTGTGCCTAATTATGTTATGTGTTCTCATATGTTTTTGCATTTGTTGCATTATAACATAATATTTTTATGGGATGACCAAGATAAACAACCTTTCAATGCATTAAAGTATGTGTTTACATATGCTCCTTTGATAAGCCCCCGTGACTTTCATAAGGATTATATCCTCTATGTCTCTACTTCATCATTCACTATGGCTAGTGTGTTAGTATAGGATGGGAGGTTAGGTATAATCATGTCATCTATTACATTAGTAAGAACATATTAGGACCATCATTGTCATAAAACTATTGCCATATTTTTGTAACACTTCCAACCCCCTAACCCTCATTCGGTTGGTGGGGTGTAGAAAATTTCTCATTTCTTTCTTCAACCACCTATCTTAGACACACCTCTAAATCCAAATATGAGCTCATAAGTCAATAATATGAGCTCATATATTCAGCACGTCTGATAGATTGAACAACTAGGGCTCATGCAAACCAACAACTCACATCGCTACGGCTCTCCAAACTTCCATGATATTTACTTGGACATTGGTCCCAACAGATCCAATGGTCCAAATCCATCTCCAACCAATCCAACAACTTTTCTACTTCGGGCGTGACCTTGCAACCTACCCAACCTTGACGCACATGTAAATATTTATGCAAGTTGCAAGCTGTGTCAACCTACTCGCATGTGATATATAAAAACTACAATTGAGCCTGATTTACAAAAATGATCTTCGTGGTCTTCCCAAACTACACGATAGTTAACAGATGCTCTTGTGGTCCGAAAAAACCAACAAATGGGATCTATTGTGATCTACAGTCCAAATCCACTCAATTTTCCAAAATTAATCGATCATTAATGGAGCCTCCTAACTCCGACAAATATAATTCTCTTAATTAAATTGGTTCGACATCATAGATATTCTTGGGATAAAAAGGTGCATGCCCTTTAGTCGGTCGGGTGCACTCGTTCGATATGCAATAATCTATTTGACCCTGTAAATGGATCCTTCTGATCAGAAAGTTTTTGATGGATCAAATGATTGATGGGGAAGAACAAACGTTTGAAAGTTCCCCAATTAAATGGTCCAAATCTCAACCAATTCTTCAACCCATGAAATAGTTAGCGAACTCAACAAATATCTGACAGTTTTTTCACCAGACTAGATCTGCAACACAATCAATGGCTCAGGGAATTTCAATCCAACCCTATAGAAAATCAATGGCCCTTTGCCACTTGGGCTCACACCTTTGGGTTTCTCCCTATTGGAAACTCCTCCTACACCAATCTTAGAGATTCTTTCTGAAACCCACATTCCAACCAACTTTCGAGTATCATTTTTCAAGTTACTCCTATCAGGATCGAGGTTATTCCAAGACCTATGGAGTTTCTGGCATCCAAATCCTAACGAAGGGTCGATATTTACCCTTGACCTCAAATGAATGGTCAGGATCAACCCCAACACTTAGTCCATTTCACCCGGGAACCTAAGGCATCTGATATTGCAAGTTGCAAACTGCCATTATGGAATCCATATTTTCACTACCAAATCATCAAAACATGAGTCAATGGCATCATGGAGTCACTCCTTAGGATTCCATATCCAATTTCCATGCTTGAGGAAATTCTGATTCATGGAGGACTTTGATCTTCGTGGGATTTACCAACCCGCATGTTGGGGTTTTCTACACTAAGTTCTGCATCCAATATCCCCGCAACTCTCATTCTGCAAGGCTTGTGGCCTCATGAACTTGATACACACACATACCTCCCACAACATGTGACAACATGCCCATCACAATAATAGAAGGTAACTATCAACCACGATCAATAGTTCAAAACTCCATGGATTCCTAGAGATGCTCAACCAATAAACTCTTATGCTCCTACTGACTATGCCACCTGATGACATCTATCCTTTTACACTTGTCCCCTACCATGTGCAAACCTATGATATTCCTAATTTTTTTCAAGTGTCCCTCAACATGGCATGCCAATGTAGCATACTGACTTAGCAATCTAACATGGTGCACTCTCCTCATGTCCTCTTCCATAGAGAACATGCACGTTTGATATATCGGATGACTAGTGCTCACAGAAACCAATGGCTAAGGTCATTGTGGCTCTCCAAGCTTGCATGATCTTTACTTGGACACTAGGCCTGATAGACTAATAGTATGGATCAATATTCCACCAATCTAATGGCTTCTACTCATTAAGAATTTCACTCATGACCTACCCAAACTTGACGCACTCACAAATATTTCTACATCCCGCATCAACCTACTTTCCAAAGACATCTAATGGCTATGATTGAACCTAATATATGGATAGGATATTTGTGTTCTTCCCAAACTTCCCAACATTTAATGGATGCTCTCAAGTTATAAATAATCCAACGGATAGGATCTTTGTTATCTATGGTCTAGATCCACTCGATTTCCCAAATCATCTAACCCTTAATAGAGCCTCCTAACTCCAACAAATATAAATTTTGCAATTTAATCAATTTTATTTCCCATATCTTCTCGAGTTGAAAAGGTGCATGACCTTTATTTGGTCAGGTGCACTCGTTTGGTATGCAATACTCCAATCAACCCTCCAAATGGATCGTTTTGATTAGAAAGTTTATGATGGATCCAAGGGTTGAAGGTTCCCCAATTCAATGGTCCATATCTCAGTTGATTATTCAACCATTGCAAAACTTAATGAATGTTAATTTTCACATGCAACTCTATGTGACTAATTTTCAGATATGAAAATTGTTTCTTAGTGAACTAACAGTAAAACCCTAGTTGTTATCACTGAACAAATTTACACTAAACACAATTGACTGAAAATATGTGTAGCGGAAACAACAATATCATAGATGAATCATTAACATGTATATGAGAAAAAAAATTGTATTCTATAACCTTGTTAATTTCAAAAATTCTCAGGGAAAAACTAGCCCTCCCAACCAATACAAATCCACCAAAATATGAGGACAACCTTGTCCTCCAATAACCATACAAATCAGGAAAAACCAAACCTCAAAAAATCCCTAGAAATGTTCTATGCCCACAAATCTATTATAGACCACTTGTATGTATTGATGACATCATCTGCACTATTGACCACTTGCATGTCTTGATGACATCACTTGCACTACTACTGACGTCAACATGTATGGACCTGCCCTGCCAAAAAAATATGTATGGTTGTATGTGATTCACCTTACTACAGCTCGCGTACATATGTGACTATGCCCACTGTAACCCACATATACATTATTCACCCTACTACAACTTGCATACATACGTGATTGTTCCCACTGCAACATGCGTATGTACATGATTCCTCCCACTTCAACCCACATACATGTATAAAAAAATTATGCAGACACATCTATATGGTTCTCTCTATGCGGCTTCCTCTCTCCTAGTCCACATTCACCACCATTGCATAATTTCCCTTTGTTGAAATCACCAAACCTCCTAGCAAAAGCACAGACTCACTTATGCTAACTCCATCCTTTCACAATGAGAAAATGTGACAATGACCTCTCTCCTTTATATACAAGTCCAATGAGTGAGTTTAGGCACCCCTTCTGAACTCAACAATTAATTAGATATTTTAATCCTCTTTGTGGGTGTGGCACCCCCACACAAACCCACAAATCCCATCAATCTACTCATGAGTCCCCAACCTCATTTCTAGGCCAATTTCACTAAAAAGAAAGGCTAATTTGGTTCCAACGAAGATTCCCACATTCCTGACACCTTGGCCTCTTGTGGGAATACCTCACGAAGCTACAATAAACAACACTCCCTCTTAGAGAGGGAGTATCCCATCCAAAATCATATGGATGTACCTTTGTCTACCAAACTGGAAGTGACTTTGTCTCTTCTACTATAGCTTCACTCCAATACTCCTGATTGGTTTCTCCCTCTTTCACTGAAGCAATCCCTACTCTCCAATCCTACTAGATTAGTACTTTCTTTGTCACTATATCAAAACCTACTGAAACGAATGGATTCTCTATGGAGGTCTCACATTCCCTAGACGCTTCCTACCTCTGAACCTCCTACCTAGCCTCCTCAACCCATGACACTTTCCTATCATTCTTAGAAGATGCCTCTCTCCCACTTGAACCTGAGGGGGGACTCCCTCTCAATGGATAACTATCTTTCTGAGCCAAATGACTCTCTCTACTATTGGGCTCCCCTTGAGTTTGCATGCTCCCTCTAAAATATGGATCCCTTTGAATTTGTGCAATATATGGAGTTGTATTCTCCCTTTGAACCTATTGACCTCCTCTAAAGTCTAATCTCCTTTGAACAGTCCTGGGAGGTTTCTCCTCCCTACTAGATCTTGAGGGTTGACTCCCTCTGAATTATGGCTCCCTATGAGTCAACACTACTCGTGGGGCTAGCCACCTCATCCCGGGTGGAGCTACCTTCTCTCTTTGAACCTATTCTACCAGTGGGGCCACCTACCTCACCACTAGTGGAGCTACCTACTCCCTCTAAACCTGTGCTAGTGGTTGGACCACATGCCTCGCCACTGGTGGAGCTACCTAATCCTCCTCATCTACCTCTTTACTATTGTTTGCCACATCTCTCATAGGATGGCCCTTCATCCTATATATTTTTCCCTCCCTAACTTCAAGAACCATTTTTTTATCTAAATCTATATCATTTGGGAACAAACAACACCTATCCATCATCATACTGCATGCATGGTTCCCATATCAATCTCTACACACAATTTTGATCCAGTCTCTGTGAAATTGTCAAATAACTCTTGTGTGCCTATCATATGGAAATATTCTCCACTATCCACCAACCAAATCCCCCTACTGGAGACTGTACCTCAAATGGAGGAGACCAACAATATCTCCCTCTGCAACATGTCTACAACCTCATCAACCTCTTTTGTTGATTCCTGCTACCTTCTTCCCCTTCCCCTCTAGTGTTGAAACTGTGAAGCATTATGTCCAAAGCCATGAAACTCAAAACCTCTGATATTACTAAGATCCTTCTTATGTTTCAACATTGGAGATGCTTCTCTCTCAGAAGAATCCTTTCTCCCTGGAGAACCTCTTCTAACCTTCCTAGTGAGGGCTATTGCAGACTTGGTTCTCATCACTGCTACTCTTGACCATATTGTTCATATCATCCCTGGACACTAATCGAGTCTCCTCCTGAATACAATAAGTCCATAGTCTATCAAATTATGGTAACTTGTCTCATGCACATATCCCCTACACAAATGGTTCCCAAGACCTAGGAAGACCTCTCAATGCTACATTTCCCAACTCAACATCCTGCACTCTCACCAATAGCTACATGTTGATCTTAGATCTTAGTGATCTTCATAAGGTAGTTGAAAACTATATCCTCAATGGCCATCCTAACAATTTGAATTTGGTGCTTCAAATTTTGCATCATTCCTGTATTCTTGTTTTGGTGTAGACCCACCAAAGCATCATGCATCTCCTTGGCATATGTTTTCTTAGCAATGTGAGAAATCAAGTGATCCTTCACAGATTCTAGCAAAACCTGCTTGGCCTTCACTTCCTTATTCTTCTGAGCTACCAATTCCCGTAAATTGGTAAGAGCTACAACCACACTCTCAACATACTCCTTGAGGTCATTCTCCTCCAATAGAAGGATCTAGGCCCAGAAATTAGTTTCCCCTTCCAACATATCCTCAAGCTTTAATGTGTTCACCATTTTGACCTACCCGAAACAATAACAAAGAACAACACTCTTCCAGTGTTTTATCCAAAAATGTGTCTCAATATGATCCCCTTCTCTTCAAATACCAAGCTCTTAAACCGTGTCAATTTTCACATGAAACTCTAAGTGACCAATTTTCATATCTAAAAATTGATTTCTAGTAAACTAACAGTAAAAACCTAGTTGTTATCACTGAACGATTTTACAGTGAAAATTATTAACTGAAAATATATGTGGAAAAAATAACAATATCATAGATGAATCATCAACACATATATGAGACACAAAAAAAAATTATGTAACCTTGTTAATTTCATAAATTCTGAGGGAAAAAGAATCCATCCCAACCAATACAAATCCACCAAAATATGAGGACAACCTTGTCCTCCAATAACCATACAAATCAAAAAAAAAAAAAAAACCTCAATAAATCCTTGGAAATGTTCGCTTCCCAAAAATATGCTACAGATCACCTATAAAGCATGTTGACATCACCTACACTACTATTGATGTCATCATGTATGGACCTGCCCCTTCCCAAAAAACCTTGTACAGCTATACGTGATTCTCCTTACTACAACCTGCGTACATACATGATTGTTCCCACTGCAACTCGTGTATAAGTGATTCACCTTACTGCAACCTGCATACATACGTGATTGTTACCAATGAAACCCGCATATATACATGATTCATCCCATTGTAACCCATATACATGTACAAAAAACTTGTACAGACACCTTCGTACGATTCTCTCTCTACGAATTCCTCTCTCCTAGGCCATATTTTCCACCATTTCATAATTTCCCATTGTTGAAATCACCAAGCCTCCTAACACAAGTGCAAACTCACTTATGTTAACTCCATCCTTTCACAATGAACAAATGTCACAATAACCTCTCTCCTTTATATACAAGTCCAATGAGTGAGTTCAAGAACCCCTTCTAAACTCAACAATTAATTAGAATATTGTAATCCTCTTTATGGGTGTGGAACCCCCACACAAGTCCACAAAGCCCATAGACTTTACCATGAGGCCCTAGCCTCATTGTAGGGACAATTTCACTAAAATGAAAGGCTAATTCAGTGCCAAAAAATATTTCCACATGCATGACACCTTCACCTCTTGTGGGAATACCTCTTGAAGCTACAATAAACAACAATGAACTCAACAAATATCCGACGAATTTTTCACCGAACTAGGTCCGCAATGAGATATGCAACTCAAGTTGTTTTTGTGTGACCCCATGGAAAATCGATGGCCCTCACCCACTCAAGCTTGTTCCTTCAAGGTTCTCCCTATTAGAAACTCCTACTACACAAATATTGTGGATTCTTTTTGAAACCCGCATTCCAACCAAATTTAATGTTTCTTTGTTTGGGCTTGAGGTTATGCCATGACCTATGGAACTTTCGACATATGACTCCCAATGAAGGGTTGATATTTACCATTGACCTCATATGAATGGTTAGGATCAACCCCCAACACTTAGTCCATTTCTCCCTGAAACCTAAGGCATCCGCTATTGCAACTTGCCATGGGTAAACTACCACTATGGAATCCACATTGTCACTTCCACGTCATCCACATATGTTTCAATGTCATCATGATGTCACTCCTTAGGGTTCCATGTCTAGGTTCCACACATGAGTAAATTATATTTCAAGGAGAAACTCGACCTTCATGGGATTTACCAACTCGCATGCTGGGATTTCCTACACTAAGGCAGTGCTTTCTCAAATCCTCAACTAGAAGTGCAAGTCCTCTACAGATACAATCACATAATTAAATCCATTATGCCAAGTATCTTAAGAAATACATGAAAAAACACACAACCAGACCATTCATACATGTTCTCAAGGATGCGTTCGCAATGGCATACATTCACATAAAGCATTAAGCATCAAATTCACCAAAGAGTTAAATTACTAGTCTTTAAAATGCACAAATCACATGTTCCTTCTATCCGTTCATATTTCAAAAATATATTGATTCTCAACAAGGAAACTATTTTATGCAATTAATAGATAGCTTTTCTTACATTCCTTCCATTTATTTCTTCTTCCTATAGATAATCATCAATGAGTAAGATTGATTCATGCAATCATGTACTTAACAAACACAGGACTTAGCAAAGGAACCAAGCATCAACCCATTAAACATGTATAAACACTTATCTGTCTAAAATTGTAGCCATCCCAACTGACTATGGATGAGCGCTTTTCCAACCAAGCATAGGCCCAGATGCATTATTCCTCTTTGCAATCTATCCACCCCTGTGTCAGGTCATGATACCACTATAGGACTTCTCATACTCTCTTCTTCTTCCTCTACTCTCTTACTCATGGACTCTTCAATGCTCCCATCTAAAAATTACTTATTTGTTCCTCGATTCTTGCCCCTCAATTCCACATGGCCTTCTCTTTCATGATCGATTCCTCTATTGCAAGAGTTCTATATTGCTTAATCACCCTATACCTTTCATGTTATTCCTCTCCAAAACAAGTATTGTCTTCCTTTAGCATCACCCCATTCATCCCTTCCCTTCTCCCCGAGAAGGTTCTCAACCAATACTTCTCTTTCTTCTATCATAATAATTCAGGTCAATTAGGGAGAATGAGGTGGTACTATGTTGTAACATAATTGATAGTCTTCATCTATCCATTTATCTCTCCATACCTATATTCATTAGGATTGGTTGGTTGTTAAACTACTAACCCCCTCTCATTGACCGATTTCCTTTGAAATTAAGGAAAAGGGGAATAACCTAAATATTCTCAAAAATAGTTCAAGAAGGTGACTCAAGGCCTCTAGTATGATTAACCCCTCACTATTCCCTCTCTGGGTATCATGGCCAGTAAGCATTCTCCCCATCATTCAGTTGTTTGGTTCTCTTTTAAATTACAAAATTTACAAGCCATAGCATGGAAATATTATCTCCATGTTGAGTTAAACCATCATTAATCAAAATTAAATAAAAAGTGATTAGGTGATAAAAAAAAATGGGGCATTACATTCACCTCCCCCTTCCAAAGGAACATCATACTTGGTGTTCTCTGCATATTAGAAGAACCTACAATTCCTTCATATTTCAACCATTTTAGAAATGTATTTATCTTCTTGGTTTGGTCCATTTACAAACCTATGGAATTTCAATAGCATGCCTACAACAATTTCCAAACAGCATGTATTATTATACCAATTCAATGCATAAAATGTTCTTTCTAGTGATAATATGGGTAAGATATATATATTTTTCCACAATAATTATCCATATATTCATGGATCTATATACATATGGATACCATGGTTAGAGTTCATCTCACTACTTTTCATTGATATGCCCATTGTGCACATGATCTCAGTTGTCATATAATTGTTCAAGTCCCCTCTTCCTTGTAGTCTCTCACCTTCCAAGCTCATGCATCCCCTTCTATATTGTATAGTCCCTTAGGAGATCCATCTTTCCTACCAAGGCTTCCTTGCACAAGAATATTTCAGAGACTTGCAAATTCTTTCAGCCAAGTCATCCCTCTGACATGCTCTAAAATAGTATAGAAGGATCACAGATGATCATGGAATATCACTAGGACTTGGTGTCACAAAAGTGGCTTATTTCCCATGTAATGTAGCTCAGTAGACATCAACTATATCTTTAGGACATATCTATCATATCACCTATGTCATACACACATACATTATCTGTGAGATATTTTCATAACAATTTTAATAATAAAAAAATTTGAATTTGCCTTCCCACAGACATCAAGTTCCACTTATCAATTTTCAGATCCATTCCAAAAAGGAATTCAGATCTTACAACTATGGTGTCTCATGCCTCATAACAGTATGGCCCTTGCAGTTGTAGTAATTGGACTTCCTTATGGACGTACAACTTGGCATATCTAGAGCCATCCTCCCTACAATTCTCAGTCTTCATACAGCCAAACAAATTGTTAGTATTCTAGGCACATTATTGACTCACAAAGTGATATCATCTTGTGCATACTAACAATTAAATAATCATATGAAAAATAAGGAAACTAATATTCCTTATATATGCCTCCTTTCAACATACTAATCTCTCCAAAATGCAATCAAACAACATAAAAATTCAACCAATGTGTTAATATTTATGGTCGCATTTTACATAATGCATCTTTGCATTGAAGTCAAAGTAGCACATTTCTATGTCTGGAATTTCACCATGGTGAGTTGGAACTCATCCAACCTCTCACCCCATGGTCACCTTATCAACATTTGTTATTATAGAAGGAAGGTGTTTCATGCCTTGATCTAATCATGACCTCAAAATTAGTATAATATAACATGAAATTAAGATTTCACATGAATGCATTCAAGCATTCATTCTTTATTGGTAGCCAAAGTACTAATACGCATGGCTACTTCAATTACTTTAAGTGTTGCTTCTATAGTTCGTTTGGAATACTGAGAAGTTTGTCCTTCCATAAGTGAAGTACTACACCTACCCTTTTATACAAATATGCATTCCCTCAATGCATTTAATCATATGTGTCACTTTTTTGCACACTTATTTATTCATTCATGATTATCCAATTCAGCATGGAATAATTATTCAAGAATAAATTGCAAAAGGATTCAAATCTATTTTAGTGTGTCTACCATAGGTTCCTTCCTCTATCATACCCTTCCTGGGTACTAATGGAATTCATGAAATCAATTCAAAATCATATGCATATAAACACAATATAATGCATGTCTGAGGGAAATTCTTATCCAACTCCTAAGTTACATGCTATAAAGGCATGATAATGTTTATACATGTTTACATTTCAACATCCTTCCTAATATTACCTTATCAGTTAGATGTTTTATGGGGACTCATAAGTTCCCTTCATCAATATTTTAAAAACAACCTTTTTGTCTCACCCTTTGCACGAGGAGGTATACCATTGGTCATAGTCCCCTCAACAACTCCAATATTTCCTACATACAATAATTATAATCATAATTGGATCAGATATGATGCCAAATCACAATGCATGTACCATGACATTTTTAAATCAACAAACATTTTCAAATATGTCCCAACATATCTATATGCACTCTATCACATTATCCTCAATGTTTGTTAGTGCATTTATAAAATATTTCATCTAGTTGTACTTTAATAAATCCATTAGTTTTTTTATGCCTAAAACATTTACGCATAACATCATATCATCTTTCTCATTCTATGGATCCACCAGTATTCCCTATGAAATAATGTGACCCAAATAATGAATTTGTTTCTTTTTAAAATTACATTTTCCTAGATTTTAATATAGCTTATGCTCTCTAAGTACTTTAAAAACCATTCTCAAATTTTCCTCATCCTTTTCCTCATTCTTTGAATAAATAAGAATATCATTTAGAGACATAAGAACAAATTTATCCAAGTACTCACTAAAAAAAATATTCATAAGACACATGAAGGTAGCTAGTACATTAATGAGACCAAATGGCACCACCACAAATTCATAGTGACCATACCTTATTTTAAAGGCTATATTATGAATGAATTCATCCTTAATTCTTAATTGATGATAACTAGACCTCAAAACATTTTTTGAAAATACCCTTGCTCTTCTCATTTGATCAAACAAGTCATCCATTCAAGACAATCGATATTTTTTCTTCAACAGTGAGTTTATTTAGCTAACTATATTCAATACATAACCTAAGATCTATATCTTTTGTTTTCACAAATAAGATAGGTGCTCCCCATGAATATACAATTTGTCGAATAAATTTCTTTTCCAACAACTTTTGTAATTACTTTTTTAGCTCCAAAAATTTTGGGGTACTCATCCTATAAGGAGTCTTGGAGACTAGTGTAGCTCCATGCACAAGATCAATTGTAAACTCAATATCCATTTTTGGAGGAGGTCTTGGCACCTTATCATGGAACACATCACTAAAATCTTGCAATATGGTATAGTCTTTAAGCTTGGGTCCTTTATCTTCTATTGAATACAATATATGGGCTGCATACAATTGACATCCTTTTCTAAAACATTTCTTCATTTTCAAGGCCAAAATTTTCCAAACGAAAATTGTCTTTGGTATGCCCCTTACTCCCATTGAGTTTCCATCTTCATCAAGGCAATAAAAATTATTATTGTAGTAATCAAGTTTAAATCGATGTGCTTCTAACCAACCATTCCAATGAGGAAATCATAAGAACCAAGTAGAAAAATATTCAAGTTTCCCATGTGAAAAGTCCATGTATCTCTAGATCCAATGGATAATTGAACCAACCAAGGCCTATTGTTCTTACACTTCTTGAGAGCACAAGTTTCAACAATTTTGGGAGTCACATAACAACGACTAGATCCGGGATCAATTAAAATGAAAATATATTTCTTAGCAATATTACCTTCGACCTCAACCACCATTGATTGTTCATCTATATGAAAGTCTTATAGCACAACATAGATCCTAGCAATAATTATTGCTACATTCTCAACCATTGTGACATATTGAATGTTGTACACATTTCTAGAACTCTCCTTCTAATGTGGAAAATTCATAAGAAAGTGATATTCTCCACTTCCCTAGCATTGAATAGGATCCCTTCACTTCCCTCATACTAATTAAATTGGCCTAACCTCACCTTGCATTAGTTTCTTCTGTTGATTTTTGTAGTGGGGAGGCTTGAACCCTTTCTTTCTATGATCAAGCTTCCCCCTCATCTTCTCCTTCCATGACTTATGGAACTATGGCTTGATTTTATTATTATCGTAACATTATTTATCCTTTCTAATGGCTTCATTTAAAGTTTGATGTTAATTAAACTCAATTATGTCACTAAAATATTGAGGTAATCCACCTAGGAAATGTTGGATATTTACCTTTTCATCTATGATGTACTTGACATATCTTGGTAGCTCCAAGAATTTATTTTCATATTCATCCATGGTCAATTGGATCAACCTTAACTCATGGAATTTTGTAATATTACCATCATAGTATTTATGAGAGAGATACTTTTGATGAAATCCCTTCTTGAATTTCTTCTAAACAACCTTACTCTCATTTATTTTCTTAACTTGTCTTAAATGTTCCTGCCAAATTGATGTTCAAAATTTAAATTAAATATGACCACTTTTACCTTCATGTTTCAAAATTCATCATGAATTTGGAAGTAATTTATCATCCCAATAATCCAAGCCTCAACTTATTGCCTATATTTCACTTCACCATTCAATGTAGGGAGTTTTTCCTTTCGAAATTGTACATGTAAGTTGTCTCGAAAAGGATTCTCGATCTTATTCCTATGAACAGAAGATATTGAATTTCTCAATGAGTCTTCTAAGGTGAATGACTCACTAGAAAAGGGTTTTGAAGGTGTATGTGTCCCATCTCTAGAGGTTCTTCTGGTACTATGTGACCTCTTGAGAAAATGACTCCTAGAGTTATTTCTTCCCCTAGCATTGATTGAATTTTTTCCATGATGTAGTTTATTATGTATCTCTGTAAAACTTTGAAACATGGATGAATTCACCTGGTTCTACTCTTAATTAACCTTAATCAGTCTATCATTGTATTCTCTACACTCAAGCTCCTTGTTACGCCTCTTTTGCCACCTAGATGAGAAAAAAAGAGGTGCTTACAAGCTTAGTTGGGTTAGCTAAGCAGGACAGCTGTAAAGGAAAAGGGTTAGAGAAAGAAATATAAAAGAACAACTAAAAAATAAACTAAGAAATAAAAGAACAACTAAACTATTGAGCATAAGGACATAAGAACAAAAAACCAATAAGACTCATGTCACCAATGGAAAGGATTATATTAGTGAAAGAAAACACCAAGAAGAAAGAGGACTATGAGTCCCTTCTTCCTCCAAGGGAGGGCTCTTGGACCCCCACAAATAATCTCTTCTTACAACTTTGAACGAAAATGGTGAAAGAATCCCAAGCTAATCCACTCAAGAGGTGAGATGGATTGCCCAATGTAATGGTGCTAGTATACTCTTGATGAGAATAGAGGATTCCTCAAGAGAATAGCAGCAACATAACTTTGTTATTGAATTCCTTGAAAATGAACTGCATCCATGGCCTTGTTTTATAGCACCTCTTTGAGGTATTGTGCAACCATCTTGTAGTGTGAAAAGAGGCTAATTAGGGAATTTTTAGGTCTTTGACCAGCCACCCAGTCGGATCCAGTCGGGATTTGGGTGTCAAATCAACTTGGAATCTGAACCAGAAGTGGGTGGGAGGCCGACCAATCTCATAAATGCACCATTCTCAGATGTGCATGACTTTTAGCGACCACAGTCGTGCATCAGGTGCATGTGCACTTTTCCTGTGTTTCTGGTTTGCACATGTGCGTGCGCGCCCTGTGTAGTCATAGCGCACCTTAATTTTATCACTGGTTGTATAGTTTTGGACCTTTTGGAAATGATTTTATGGTATTTTTCGTCCATGGGTGACCTCATAACTGTTTGATGATGTTGGATTCTTGTAACCATTTGCGGACGAAATTTCAGTGATAACAGATGCCCCCTGATGGATGAGGTTAGGAGAATACGTATAGTTGAAATTCATCAATGTTTCTTCTACTAAGAGTTTCGTTGTAAGAGAGAGTGATAGTGGGAGTGTCAAGAGTTACTCGTGGGAGGGAGAAGGGAACCTGTAGAACCCAACCTTCCATAAGGTGTGTAAACATATTTTTTTTACAAATGAGGCGGGCATGCCCCATGCTCGTGTCATGTAACTCAAAAAAGGAATGGTGTGTTGATGTAGACAACTGCAGTGCCCTCAGGGGCATCTTGATAAAGGTAGAAGACAATTCTGTGGAGGAACATACTCTGAACAGTAGGTAGTGACATCTATAAGAAGTATCACAGATTTTGTAGGCATTGATAGCCCAGCCAAGTTCAGAGGTCTTCGGCAAATATAAGAAATAACTACAATAGTCACAAAGTAAGACCCACCGTAACATGAGAAAGTGTTGAATTTGAATGTTACAGGGTTCAACGATAGCAGGGAGAAATGGTGGTTCTCCCTGTGTTGTCGGAGACCTCTCATTGGAAAGGTAATGAGAGTCAAGATACTGTCACCCTTCTGGAAACTGTGTTGATGTCGACAAAAAAAAGGGGGATGTGACTCCAAGAAGCAAAGGGATTTGTGAAATCTACTAGGTGAAGTTAGGAACTGAGGAGGTACATGAATGAAATCATGTATGAATACTCAATACTTCCCTTGGTTGGGGGTATGTACGAAGTATAAGTGGCGGCAATCGTTCAACTAGGTCGAGTGTCAGGGGGACAACAAGACATGGGATAAGTCGTGCCAGAGGCGGGACAAAGTGAACAAACTCAGAGGGTAGAGGTAAGTGGCATGTGGGATACTCGGAGTATATGGACGATGTCAATAAGGGTAGATGATAAGGAGTGCCCCAACCAAGGGCGACATGGGTTGCGTTTTCCAAAAAAGGGAAGAAGGTCGTTGAAGGTGACGACAAAAAGATATGTAAATACCGGAAACAAAGGTTTTTTTTATAGTTTACCAAATAAATAAAGAATAATTTGGGATGAGTGTACAAATACAGAAATGGGTGCCCCAATGTAATATGGTTGGGTCGGTTAGGGCGCAATTTTCTTGGAGAATTGGTGGAGGGTGGGGTCCCCATGGGTGGGTTTTTGTATGAGGTAGGTGAAATGGAGGGAATTTTTCATATGGGAAAACTGATTGTGGATGAAATGGAGGGTTCATGATACTACAGAGGTGCAGTCAAAATAGAACCTTGAAGAGATAATCTGGGAGTCCATTGGGAAAGCTAGCAAAATGAGGAGAAGGAGTATGTGGCTGATTCGCGACATGATGTAAGACTATTGGGACTCCCATCCCTAAAGGGTTGAAAAACAGCATGAGTGTCAAAGTGCCAAAGGGTGCTATGAATGGGACAACTCATATGGGGGAGAGTGCTACCAGGTGACAGTACTGAAGATGCAATGGAGGTGTCGATACTACAGAGCCAAAGATGGGGATCTTAGAGGCAAATGTCAGAGGGTGTGACTGGAGATGCAATTGAGATTCAAAGGGAATGATTACATGCCAGTGTTGATTATATACCTGAAGGGGTTGTGTTTATGTATGATGACCAAGTACCTGCACACATGAAAACCAAATACCCAACATGAACAATATCTGAAGAGAATCGAACATACAAGCATTTATTTGATAATTTTGAACATGAGCATGTGTACCTGGATAGGGTATGAAAAAATGGTGCCCCGGGGGCTAAGGATTAAAAATGGCCTGAGGACTGTCTTGATGTAGATGACGAGATGTTGATCCCGTGGCTGAATATGGATCAAAAAAAGGACACCCGGAGCTCCCGGAATGGTGTTTGGAAGTTTGGCGGAAAGGCCTATATATAGTTCTAGGGCCCACATTGCCACCTCATTTGTACTTGTTGCCAGAGTGACTGGATGAGAGGTATTCAAAGGAGATTTGGAGATTTTGGGAGAACGAGGCAGCTGATTCATGACTAGCGAGCTTCAGGTTAGTAGTCTTATCATCCTGCATAGAAGTAGGTTTTCAATTTATGGGTAGGGCCTGTACAGAGGGCCGTACAAGGGGTTTTATGGGTGTGGTCCCCCCAGTGCGTGGGAAATCCAAAAATATGCGCGCACGGGTGTGCGCCTATTATATGAATAGTCATGCATCGGTGTGCCCTTAGGGGGGAAAAAGGCGTGCATGATATGCGTGCCTGTTTTCTACACAGCTACGCATGGGTGTGCATCTATGTAGTGGATAGGCACGTTGTGATGCGCACATGTGTTCGTGACAGGGGTGCATGGAGGCACCCTTGTAGGGTGGGAAGGCGCGCACGCATGCACGTTTGTGGGATGGACAGGCGCACTTACTTGCATGCCTCTAGGGTGAACAGGTGTGCATATGTACGTGCCTGTGGGGTGAACAAGTGCGCATATGTGCACGCCTGTGGGTTAAACAGTTGCACCTTGGGGGCAAGGTTGACGGGTGCAAAACTTATCTTTTTTAATGTGTTTTATGGTCAATATGGTTGACCTAGGACTGTATTGTGTGGTTGCAGGTGATCATTTGCACGATGTCGGTCCATTGGCAAGAGAGGGACTAGTCACAGCTAAGGGATGCCGTGGCTATTGAGGAGTCGGGGGTTCATGCCACTTTGGCAACCTGTGGGTTGTCGAATTTCTTTGAGTTCCCATTGATACGGGTGCAAGAGTATCTCCTGCACTTTCTGATCTGGATGTGGGGTCCAAACCTACATTGCTTTATGGTGGAGGGAGAGAAGATTGTCTTCACTACGGTGGAGGATATATATTTTTTGACTAGGCTCCCTTTTTTAGGAACGCCCCTACCGGCGGAGCCGGTGTTACCTACGAACGTGTCGTTAGCAACCTTGGGCCGGAGGTACTGTTCGAGGGAGAACTATATGTCGGGCTCCGTCATGAGTATCGAGGAGATGGATTCTTTAGCTCATCGTTGTGTAGCAGCGATGATTGTGAGGGCATATGGGTCCCTCGTGACTCAGCTGATCAGTGGTGGTCAGTTGAGGGTTATGGGGAGAGCACTAGCTGGTGAGCATTTTGCCTGGGGGTTGATGCTACATGACAAGATGGTAGGGCATCTAGACAGATGTTAGTCTATAGACTCAGGGGACCTGCCTTTGGTTCCATCGTGGTGGTCTAGTTTTTGGAGAGGGTGTCGATGTTGCACCCTAGAATTTTACTGGGCGCTCCTAGTGTGCGAGAGCCACGACTGAGGAGGTGGTCGACAATTTTGGTTCACCACAGTGGTAGTGAGGGCGGCCATTTTTTCATGGTTGAGGCGGCACAGGTGTGGCGGCAGATGTTGCATGTCATACTGCAGTATCCATACTATGGTGTTGACTTCTGAGGTGATCTGGACATGGTGTTACCTCCAGGGGAGGAGTTTGATCACCAAGGTATGTTTGTGATTTTGATATGTTGATTTTTGAGATAGCATGACATATGTATTTTGTATAGATGTTGATACTACCATTTGGTTGTTTGTATGTGCAGATGTGGGACCTCGTGGGCACAAGGTTGAGCTGATGAGAGCTTCAGCTCGCCAGGAGCCGGGGAGACAGCTGCGGGGAGGGCCGCGGGCAAGAGAGAGACGTCAATGTGATGACTTCGAGGCGATACCAACTGGTGATGAGATAGCAGCCAAGAGACGTTGTTTTGATGACCCTGGTGTCGGTCCATCGCATGCTCCTCCGGCGGAGGCCGGGGGAGATTTTGAGGATATTCGTCACCACCTGGAGGTGGTGCTACAAGGCGTGCCTAAGGGCATGTGGTCGTGCAACTAGGATGAGGGCATCCTGGAGCAGTGTGTGGGAGTTTCGTTGACATGGCAGGTCGTGGTGCAGCGAGTAGTGGTAGCAGGTGCTGCAATGATCGGACGGTTACCTCCCAGTCTGGAGGGACCAGTAGTGGGTGGGGTACCACCGCCTGAGGGAGGGGTAGGAGATGGTGTTCTAGAGGAACCTTGAGTGTCTCTCTATGTATGGTTGTATTTTGTATATAGGCTGGTGAGCCCATTTTGGTGTAGTGAGACCAGTTTTGTACCGAGGTGCTCCATTGGCCTGCGGATTTTGTATGTGATGTATGTATGTAAACATTTTGATGGAACTGGTGACCGATTTATATATATTTGAGTATACATTTTTTGGGTCTGTGTGATGTTTACATGTGTTTTTTAATGTGTTGATGATGTCTAATCTCTATATGCTGTGACAGGTTCTTGATAGTTTATGTGTGTGTAGAGGTATCTTGATGTGATATATGCCAATCTAACACAATGTTAGCTAAGTTATATGTAATTTGATTCAATTGTCTTGGAATATGTGTATATGTAATGAAATCAAAATGTCAAGATAAAATTCCAACTTGTAGGTATTGACGAAAGACGCAAGGATCGTGGACATGGTACACATTATTGAGCTGGAGGACGACTAGTTGAGAGTCAAGAAAGACGCTAAGGTGACGAATACCATGATGATGAGAATCGTTGAGGAGGCCAATGAGGGCAGTGTATTTGGCTTGGTTGTTGGTTGTTGAACCCAAACATATGCCGCTAGAGTGGAGCAGTTCATGTGAGGGGGTATAGAGGGCCCAGGCTGTCGAGGCGAGATTTTGTGTCCACCGGTTGGTGCCATCGACGTAACCAATGTGGTAGGTCAGTGGAGGAAGCATCTGTCAATAACATAAATGATAGTTTAGATGTGAGGGATGGAAAAAAGATTAAAAACACTATAAAATAAATAACCTGATTTAGAATGGCTATGATTAGGCGTAAAATTTCTTTAAGTATAACCCGTTGATAGGTTCTTTGAGAGAGAGGCCTTCGAGGGAAGCCATGATATATGCGCCAGGATAATGTAGGGGCCATGCCATAGTGACTCAAATTTTCCATGACAGAGGGTATCGTGAGTGATATCGTAAGCAAGGATGAGGTCACCTTCATGAAATGAGCAAAGGTTGACATAGGGATCAAAGGTGGCCTTTGACCATTTTTTGGCTGCCTCATTGTTTTGTAATGAAGATCGACGATCTTCATCCAAGGACTCTAAGTTCAGCAATCACTGCTCCATTGGAGCAGTGTCAGGTAATAGCTCAATTGTGGTGTGTAAGGTGGGAATTTCACACTCGATGGGAAGAGTGGCCTCAACCCCGTGGACTAGATGAAATGGTGTGAAACCAGTGGTCATTTTCACGGCCATATGGTAAGCCCATAGCGCGGAAAATAACATATGATGTCAATTATTCTTATGTTTGTTAACTGTGCACTACAACATGGTCTTGAGGACCTTGTTAACTGCTTCGACCTATCCATTAGACTGAGGGTAATATGGTGAGGCAAACTCATGGGAGGATCCCAACTGAGATGAGAGTTTGACAAAAATCTCATTCTCAAAATGTTTCCCGTGATCGGAAACTAGTTGGAGTGGTACTCCAAAGTGGGATATGACGTGATTAAAGAAAAAATGTGTTGCAGTGTCAGCGGTGTTGTTGAAGGTGGGCATGGCTTCAGCCCATTTTGTGAAGTAATCAACTGTGACAACAATGTATTTGTGTCCATTGCTAGATGGGGGATTACAAGTCATAAAGTTGATGCCCCATTTACAAAAGGGGCCTGCAGTAATGACTGGGTGGAGAAGAGGAGGTGGTGCTCATGCTTTGTTGGCATAAAGCTTACATTTCTCGCATTGCTTCATGGCATGAATGCAATCGTGAAACAATGTAAGCCAAAAATAACCTACTCGAATGATTTTCTGAGCAGTGGACATTCCTGAAAGATGGCCCCCACATGCGTCGCTACGTCAATCATCCAAGACTCTATCGGTCTTGTCAATAGTCAAGTATCGACGAAGTATGGTGTCGACCCCTCATCGATATAAGATATCGTCGATGAGGAGATAGCGGGGGGCTTGTTGGCGAATATGACGGCGATCATCCCGTGAGAGGTCGTTACCAAACTTTTGGGTTCGGAGGTAGACGAGGAGGTCGTCGTACCAAGGATCATCCAAAGTGATATAAAAGAGATGCTCATTGGGGAAGTCGGTATCAACGGGGGCACTAGTAGTATCAGAGGGGAAGGTTGTGACCAGTTCGGCGACGACAAGATATTTCTTGCTCTAGGGTGTTGAAAATTCAAGATCGTACTCCTGAAGGATAATGATCCATCGGGAAAATTTGCCATTAATTTGCCGACGGCTAAGCAAGTATTGCATAGGGTTGGAATTTGCTACGACCTTAGTCATGTGAAGCAGAATGTAATGATGCAGTTTCTGGACTGTGAGGACGATTGCAAGGGCTAGTTTCTCTTCGTGTTTATACTTCAAGGGTGGCCATAAGAGGTTTTTACTAACATAGTAAATGACATGCTCATGATCGTCATCACCAATTTGAACGAGAACTCCTGCTACAGAGACAGTTGATGCTGATATGTAGAGGATATAGTCACGATTATAGTCGGGTGAACTAATTAAAGGGGCATTAGACAACATTGTTTTAAGATCGTCAAATGCTTTTTGGGCATGTTCATCCCAATGAAATGGGATGTCGTGGCATAGTAGGCGAAGGAAACCATGTGCTCGAGTGGCGTAGTCTGGGACAAATCGTTGTAGAAAGTTAGCTTTTCCATGTAGGCTCTAGAGTTGGCGTAAATTCCGGGGGGGTGGAATATCTGTGATGGCTTGGACTTTAAGGGGATCCATGGTAATACCTCTTTGGGAAATGATGAATCTAAGGAGGCACCTAGCAGTGACGCAGAACATGCACTTGAGGGGGTTCAAGCAGTGCAAGATACCGGATATATAAAATATGCAGTACAGAAACGAAATGCTAGAAATAACAGAATAACAGTAAAATATCCAACATAATCTTCACAATACACAGAAATGATATATGAAATAGCAACAGAAATAGCACTTGATTCAGATAGCAATGTTCACAGGCCTCTTCGAGGGGGCAACCTCCAATCGAGCAGCGCTCTGTTACAATAATATCCAAGCTAGGGT
>ML796396.1:363632-399317 GCA_009831015.1 Picea engelmannii
GTTGATATCTTCCAGGACTGTTCTTCACAGAGTATTGCAGTTCACTTCCTGATATGGGATCCAGGGGGTGGAGTGTGCTATTGTTCATCGTTGGATGGGTTCTACTATGTATCCCATAGGTGGACATGGGATCCTAGTATTTTACTTTGGGGGATTTGGGTATTGCTTGAGGACAAGCAATTTTCTAGCAGGGAGGACTGTAATGTCTCCACTTTGGGACATCATCACAGGGCAGAGATTTATGATGACCAGAGTAGCCAGATGGATGCTAGAGCGAGTACAGGGGTATTTGAGAGCATTGTGGGGTCCAACTTGCATTGATGATCATATTCCATCATTATGAGCCATTCTGCACAGGTTGGCTTTGGTTTCGATGCATTCCGACGATTTCCATGATTTTGACTATTTTGAGCTATAAGTCAATGGAATTCACTGAAGAGGTCATTTTGGCTTGGAGGAACCTCTCAGTGTAATAGCTCATTGGAATCGAGAGGAGAAACACTATAGGATGGGATGGCTAGAAGTGACTTTCAGTGGCTAGGGAAGCCACAAGGATAGATAAGGACCTTTTCAAAGGTAAAAAAGTTAATTAATTAATTAAAGTGATTTAATTAATTAATTAAAAATTAATAAAATGAAAGTCACTTTGGAGGGACAAGGTGAGCCAAAAAGTATAAAGGAAAGGCAAGGGCCTCTTCTCATGGATTCATGTATGTTTATCAGTTTGATATCTGGCTTTAGCTAGCGAGCCCATCTCTTGGGGATTTTGAGGGTTTTGACTTAACAAACCCTAGAGGACGATTCAGTGGTGAAAAATTCCACCAAGCTTGTCCCAAGCTTGGTCTCAGAGATGCAATACTCTCCCACACCATTCTAGTCAAATCTACATCAGTGCAGGAGGTTCTACACAGCCACAGGCATAGGAACAGGAGGAGGGTGCACCATTGGGGGTTTCCAGCAAGGGGGGCGCACCATCTTTGGAGAGAGATTCATTGTAGGAGATTGGTAGGGCTGTTGAGGATTCTATCACTTGGTTTTCATTACAGGGCCTTGGACATCAAATCTAGTGCTTTCTGAGATAGTTTTATGGCTTAGATTATTTCTTGAGCAGTGGGGCGAATTGAAGAGAAGGAGGGCATTTTTGAGATTCAAATCTAGTCCGTTTGGAGTTACACTTCAGATCTGACCCTGAGACTTCACCTAGTGACTTGTAGTGTCCCAATCTATATTTCTAGAGATTTTCAGAGCATTTGGAGGCCTCCTTCAGCAGGGCCGAATTATCTAGGGCTTTAGTCATCTAGTGGGGCACACCATTCAGTGGGGGATTTCAAATCTATAGAGATTGAGAGGGATCTTGGAGATTCGGGCACCTGGGTTGTTCTTACCATCACCCGATCTATCAGTTGGCATATTTCTTAGGGTGATTGGACACTTTTGGCAGCAAGGTCGAGTTATTGAGGGTTTCAGCCTTCTATTGGAGCATGGCATTCTTCAGTTGGAGAGTTTGGCATTCAGATCTGCTTGTATTGATCTTCATTTCTTAATCAGCCTTTGGAGGCATCTTTTGTATTAGCGGGAGAATTTTGTAGCAGCTCTTATCTATTGTCTATCTTCTTGGCCATCTGTTGAGCATTCCAGATCGGCATCTTCATTATAGCACGTTTCTCTATTTTATGAATAAAGAAGATTTGAGATGTTTTGGCTTTTCTATCTTATTGCATATGGTTGAGGTATTTTCCATGGTTATCTCTTTCTGTTATTTGCTGCATACACACATATAAACACATCTAAACAAATAGATCAGCAAAATATTTGACTAAATACCACAACTAGAAAAAAGTTTAAAAGACACCCAAAAAAGTGATGATCCTTGCATAATGGCTTGGGATCATTACAATGTGTGCCCTTTTAAGCCTACTCAAATATAATCAACATCACCCCTGTGTGAATTCCTCATCCTTCTATCCAGAATGATATCTTCCTTTAACTCATCCAAGTACTCAGGTGAAAACTCATCAACTGAAGGTATTGAAACTTCCTCATCCTGATCCATGATCATGGGAGGCTCAAAAAGTTTCATGTTCTCCATATTTACAACTGAGTAGAGCTGCATATAAGGTGGAAGATCTATATGAAAATAATTGGTACCACTTTTCTCCAAAATAGTGAAGCGTCCATAATAGATTGGATTGAGTTTCTTTCCTTCACCCTTCAATATTTCCTTGTCGATGTGAAGCCATACCTAGTCTCCAACCTGGAACTAATGATCAACCATGTGTTTGTCATGTCGAACTTTATATTGTGCTTGACTTTTCTCCAATTGTTCCATGGTTGCTTGATGTACCTGTTAGATCCTCTGGATGAACTTGTGGGCTCTGTCTTCATTTCTTTCTTCATTTGAATCGGCATCTCTCCCATACATCAAGCCCAAAGGAACCTTAGGTAAATACCCAGAACATGTCTCAAAAGGAGAACACTGAGTGGAGGAATGTAAGTCTCAGTTGTAAGAATGATGTACATAGGTATATGTTCATCCCATAACTTGGGATGATTTTTGCAATAGCCTTGAAGCAAAAGTATCATTGTTCGTTTAACAACCTTTGTCTGTCCGTTGGTCTCTGGATGGAAAGAAGTGCTCCTCTTCAAATTGGTTTCCATCATTCTCCACAAACTTGTCCAAAAATCCCTAAGGAATTGAGTATCTCGATCTGAGATAATGGATGTGGGTAACCGAAAGTCAACCCAAACATACTGAAAGAATATATTAGCAGTCTACTCAGCAGTGATCTAATTTTTACATGGCATTAAGACACACATATTTTTGAACCTATCCAATACAAAATACAAATAGTCATGACCCCTTTTCGACATTGGTAAACCCCCTACAAAATCCATGGAGATACTTTCCCATGGATGGGATGGAACATGCAGTGGCAAGTATAGCCCCATTTTTCTATTAGTGGGCTTACAAGTAGAACACATCACACACCCCTTTACATATTTAGTTACAATTTCTTTCATTTGAGGCCAGTAAAAAAACCTCTGCAGATGATCCATAGTTTTTCCTACCCCAAAATTCCCAGACACAAGAGAAGTGTGAGCTTATCGTATTACATGGATTCGTTCACTTGTAAGAATACATATCTTTCCAAGATGGTAGAGTAGTTTTCCCTGCAGACAATAGTTCTCTACCTGTACACCATGGGTTAGCTTTTGATATACTTATTTAAAATCTTCATCAATGGCATGTTGTTCCACATAGATATCATGAGATATAGAAGCATTCTTCAAAATAATAGAAGCAGCAATAGGAGGTCTAGAAATGATATCTTCTACCTTGTTACTCGTACCCTTTTTGTACTTGATTGACAAATGAAATTGTTGTAGGAAACCCATCCATCGGTAATGTCGATATTGTTGTAGTTTGTTCTGTTCTTGGAGATATTGTAAGGGTTGACGATCTGTATGTATGATTGTTTCCTTCCCTAACAAGTAGTGCTTCCATTTCTTTACACTTTGAAATAATCCATACAACTCTTTATCATATGTAAGATAGTTAACAACAGCTTGGTTAAAAGTTTCAGAGTGGTAACAGATAGGCTTACGATATTGCATCAATACTGCACCCATGGCATATCTACTATCATTTTTCTCGATCTTGAAGGGATGTTGAAGATTCCGCAGTGCTAATACTAGTGTGAATTGATATTTTCCTTCAAAGTGTCGAAAGATTTTTATTGCTTTCCTCCCCACTGAAAAGTGTTCTTCACAATGGTTAAGGCATGCAAAGGAAATTCTATAAAGGAGAAGTTTGAAAAGAATATCCACCAATACTATACTACACCTAAGAAGTTTTGTATTTTGGTTACACTTTTGGGCTTGGGACAATTTACAATTACATCAATCATGGAAGGATCAATTTTCAATTGTCCTCCTCCTACAATATGACCTAAGTACACAAGTGTGGTCTTACCAAATTCACATTTGGACAATTTTACATACAACTTTTCCCTTTGCAAAGTATCCAATACTTTCTCTACATGCCTTACATGTTCATCCCAAGTCCCTCTAAATATAAGAATGTTGTATAAATATACAATCACAAAATCATCTAGAAATGGCATGAATACATCATTCATCACACACATGAAGGTTGTTGGAGCATTACAAATCCCAAATGGCATAACTAACCACTCAAACAATCCTTGTTTGGTTTTAAAGGCATTATTTCATGCATCATGTTCTGCAACCCTGATCTGATGGTATCCACTATGCAAATCCAACTTAGTGAAATAAACAACATTCTTTAACTGATCAAGTAAATCATCTGTACAAGGAAGAGGGTATTGATTTTTCACTGTGATTTTATTTATGGCCCAGTAATCGACACACATTCACCATGTGTCATCTTTCTTTGGCACCATCACGATCAGAGAACCACAAGGAAATGAGTTGGGCCTGATGACCCCTTGATCCAATAAGCCTTGTACCTACTTCTTGATCTTTGTCATCTCTACAACTAGCATCTTGTACATGCACACATTAGGAAGAGGAGAATCCTACTGAAGATGTATTTCATGTTGGATTTCTCTCTTAGGAGGTAATCCATCTAATTCCTAGAAAATATCATCATACTTAGAAACAATATCAATTAATTCTTTCTTATGAGAAGGATCACATCATTCGAAAGCGTCGGATGTCCCGACATCTTTATCTCTTACAACCATGAGTACATATCTCTTATTAGTTGTTGGCATAAGGGAAGACCCAGGGTTCAACGCTTCAACAGCACACCAACAAAACCCTAAATATCGACCCTTTCGACAACACCTACGAAGAATATGAAGTCTCACCTAAGGTAGAGGCAGGGGGGGTTGTAGGAATCAGGTGTCTACAACCAGGTTGGGATACAGATCTATGATTACAATACTTATCAAGGCACTTAGCCAACAAAATGCATTAGGTTATGATTATCATGTATATCACAGATTAACCCTTATTACAAAATAGTGTAGTAATAATCAAGATCTAACACTTCCAACTACTTAGCACTTAGCATTAGCTCAGATCTAGCATTCATTCACATCATTAAGCACTAAGATACAACATCAGATGCATTCATTATACATAACATCAACAGCACTAAGAAAATAAACACATAAGCAACATCAACAACATTGCACAAAGAACATCAACACAGGATATACACGGTTCACCCCACTGTGGGGCTACATCCACCAACTTCTTTTTCTTCTTCTTATTTATTAGTCTACAATCTCTTACATGTGTTTGTTCCTGTGCACAAAGCCACAGAGCCAAGCCTCGCACTGGACAGGTGATCTACACACAGGGCACTAGATCCAACTTCCTCAAAATCATGTCAAGGCACAGAGCCAACTCCTTGATAGCACAAAGCCTCTTACAATCACTTGCACTTACCTCTACAAGTCTTAACACACAGTATGCACAAAATCCAACAACTATTCTTCTCACTTAGCAACCTTTACATATTTTTGCACGAATCCAACTTAGTCAGCCTTCTCTCTAAGTCCTATCTACTTATTTATACATTACACAAAGGCCTAAACATGGGTAAACCCATGGGCCAACATCCCATACCCATTACATAAAGCCTAAAACCCTTTGTTGAGTCCATAAGCCCGCAAAATGAGTGAGATCACGTGATCTCTACTCCGCATGGGTGCTCCATCTTTGGCCAGCCTTTTGAAGTCCCAAAAGTGGTCAAACACAACCAAGTTTTCCTCAAAACTTGGTCGAAGGCCAACAGGCCCCCTATGACTCATCCCGAGTCACTCGGATCTAGGAAACATTGCTTCAAAGGCCTCAAGTTGCTTCGAATTTCTTCTTCGTCAGAGCTTCCTTCTCGATGAGATCCTAAATCACTTTCTCAGTAACAGGCCCTTCCAGGCGTTGTTCCATTGTCGCAACTAGTTGGTCTAGTTGTGAGACTTGTCCTTCAACTTCTTCAAAAATTGTTCAGGCTTCGTCCTGCACCGGATGGAGTCTTTGTGTCACTTCCATGACTTTTCTCTGGATAGCAGTAATCTGTTGTTGGACTGGGAGTTTTTCCTGTGATATTTTCAACTTCTCAACTGCAATAAGCAGCTTCATCTATGCTTGCACGGTGGATGTTTGTTACTTTTCCTCCTTGAGTTGTGCTTCCAATTTCCTCACCTCTTGATCTTCTGCAAGGCACTCATAGGTATGCGCACTTCGATCACTCATTTTCTTACACTATGAGGTGAGTGCTCTGATTCTTTCTACTGCATTCCTGGCAGCTTCCTCCCTTTGGTTGTGTACTTCTTGTGGAGTGCTCGGCACTACTTGAATCTCTAGATCCATTTCCCTTGCTTGAAACTGTTGAATGGCCTCAATGAGCTTCCATACTTGTATCTCGGTTGACTCTTCTTCCTCCTGCACCAAGACCGATACAGAGAAAATTTCTTTAGTCACTACCTCTTTGATCACAATCTACTCTGTGAGTAGTTGGTATTTTCCTTCCTGTATCCTCGCATTGTTCTTATTGAACTTCACCTGAATGTCATTTTTCTCCTTCTACGCAACTCAAAGTTTCTCTAGGGCCTCCTCCTTTTCTTGCTTCAAGACCTCTGTGGACTAATCCTTTTCTTATTGGACTCAATGGATTCGAGCCTTGGTTTCATCTGCTAGCATTCGTAATTGGGTGGGTTCATCCCCCAATTCTGCAATTTTCGATGATGAAGGCGCAATAGGTACTTCATAGATTGAATAGATGGCTTGTTGTATGTCCTTGAGCTCCTTCTATATTCTTTCATATAGTGTTTCTTTCTTTGTTTCATGTCTATGCAGGATATCCTCTAAGGCATCCTCCATGACTACGATGATGAGATTGACATCATCCACTATGAGTACATTATTCGACTGAGGCTTATTGGCTCGGGTCTTGTTTCTTGTTGAGGGTTTATGCAGAGAAGCCTTTCATTTCTTTGATGTCTCGGCCTTTGTAAGGGGATCCTTCGGTGATGTAACTTTTCCTTTTCCTTTTCCTTTTTCTTGATTGTCTCCTTCTTCCCCTCCTTATTCTTGATTCACTTCGTCTCCTCCTCCTCTTGGTGAGTCCAGCCTAGTTTCCTCCGAGGCACTGTCCTCCTCATCACTTTCTATGTTCTAGACATCCTCCATTCTCTTATTTTTCTTCTATCCATCATGTTCGAAACCGAGTTACCAATGGACTTCCGATGATGTCGGGATCGGATATCTTTGCATCTTCCACCAGTACAAGGAACAATGTTGGCCATTCTTTAGTGATCTCTTCCATGTCTTCATCGGTCAACTTATAGTAGGAGTGTATCTCCTCCTTGCTTTCATCCCTGTGCACAGTGATGTAAATAAAGTGTCAATCTTCATGGAACTTTGCTAGCGACCTAAAATGATGCAAAGTGTTTGGGTTCATTCATGGAAATGATTCAATGGTGTTCTTCAGCTGTAAGTAGTAAGCATGGAACACCGCATTAGATTTCCACTGCGTCGCCATATCATTTGTGTACAACAAGGTGGAGAACGTTTTGGCCAATGGCTCTGATGGCTCAACTTCGAGGAATGTTTCTTCTTCCGGCATCTGCCAAGTGACAAATGTGATCAATACCAGTAGCCAACTAAATTAATGAAGCTCATATCCCTAATCCTGCACTTCGTGACAGTCCTTCTCCAACTCATTGACGAAGTAACTCGCCCAGTTCATTTTCATTCCTTCAACGCACTTCCCTGCGAGGTCTACTAAAAATCCAGTGACTTGTGTCGGTCGGTTCTTTATGACAATATTTCCGGCTATAAGCTAACAAGGTAGGTGCACTACACCATCCTGGATGGAGGCTAACTTGTATCCTTTCTTTCCCTTCTCTACATCATTGTAGTCTTCCTTTATACGTTGTGCCAAGGAGTGATCTGAAGTCTTCCCTGGGTAGATCTAGTGAGGGTTTGGTCCTTGCATACTTAGCCCTGTGATGAGGTGGATCATCATCATATCCATAGTGATGCGCTTATCAAGCCACAGATACCCTCCATGGTAGCATGACAGAAGGATTTTAACACAAGCGTTAACCTCCTGATGTCGTCTGAAGTGGGGGATCTTCATCACATTCAATATCATCAACTATGTGAGCTCCTTTATCCACAGCTGGGAGACTATGTGCGGCTTCTTCCCAATCATCTTCATTAAATACCTATGCAGTGTGAGCATCGCATAGTTCTTCTTGTCTCTGAGGTTGAAGTCATTTTTCTTAAGAGATGGAATATGTCCTAACTAGGGTCCAACTACGCATATCCCTTTCGGGAGGTACGCAGTGATCAACATGTACTCGAAATCCTGTGGGATTTTGTCGCGGTTAATCACGCCAGCCAAAGGCGGGATGTAGTTTGGCAAGACCGACAGGATCTTCTTCATGTTAGTCAAATCGTCGCAGTGTTTTCTTTGTTTCTCAGCAGTGCGAATAGAACCTCATCTAGTCAATGGGGATGCTTATAATCCATCAGTCAATGATGCCTGTATTCCCATAGACATGACTCTCTCAGTCATGAGGTCTACAAGTATCTCCTCCACAGACTTCTCTATTGTGCTACATTCGCCCGACATGCACACTCGTGATAAAATAACTCGGGTAGGCAAATAGACAACGAGGTAATTAGAAGGATGGCGAGGTCTAGAAAGCACAATGTGATATGATGGATTCGTTTTTAGCTCAGATATCTCAGTTTTCAAAACATGGTCCCAACACAACATTCGATGGTTTAAATAAGCAATGTCATAATGAATTCCTCCAGCGGGTAGGAATGCCTTAATCCATCCATTATGGCGCAGTCTCAATGGTCCAACAATGGTTTTTTCGGTAATAATTTTGTTTCTAGTCATTCTGGAGCGTCATTCTAACAGTTGGGACGTCTCCAATGGTCATATAGATTCATCGTGGTGAAGTCTCATTCTGCATTGTTCTTTTATTCCGGCGAAGTTCAAGTTCTGCAAATCTGTCTTCTGCGAAGTCTTCTCTGGAATTTCCCATAGTTTTTCTAACTTGTCTTTCTTCTTACTGAGATTCCTTGCCTTCTTTCCTGTGATATGAGTCTTTGGATTCCTCTTTCCATTCTTATTCTTACTTCCTCTTATCCTAGTAGCTTCACGTTGTTGATGTTATTTCAAAGGGTTCGGAGATAATACCTCTTTACTTGCTAGGTCTTGGGTGGACATACATTCTTCTTGAGTGGACAAGTTCTTTGAGTCTCCCTGTGTTCTTTCAACTTCGATAGTTAATTCTCTGGCCCTCGGTTTCTTCGACTGATCCTCTTTTTCTTCTATTAGTCATGTTATTCTTTCGGTTATGAAGACCCTTAATTCTTTCTTCCTCTTTTCTGTGGCTTCCTCCTCTCCTTTCCTTCTGATCTGATCCTTCTCAATCCAAGTCTTTCCCAATAAAAGTGAAAAAGGAGCGTTATTCTCAACAAACCTAATAACTTCAAATTCTTATTCAGTCATAGTTCCATGAGAAATCATAGTTATATTAGTAATTCTTCCACATAGGGTTATCATATTTCCTTTAAACAAGCCTATCGTTCCCAATAAAAGTAGCATAGCAGGCTTTCCTAAAAATTCCCTTCATCTAATACACCATCTATGTCGAAGTCTTGTATTCTTGTAACTATGCACTATTTTTCTTTCAGGATCTCTGGTAAACTGATGTCTTTGTGATCATCCATTTCTTCTTTTAATTGTATTAGCATAGTCTCTGACTCTTTTTCTGTGTGATTCTTTAACATATGCTTGGTCTCTTGACCTTCTTTATAGTCTTCTTGTCTCATGTTCATCTTTTCAACTTTAGCAATCATCCTAGGGAAATCCTCAACCTCATGACCAATAGATTTACAACAAAGACAAAGAGGGCCTATACTAGGGCATTCTTTAGCAAGATGTCATGGTCTTCTTCAATTATAACATAGTGTCAATCCTCTCTTTCTTTTAAACAATCCCCATCCTTTCCTGTATTGCACACTAGGATCACAGTGATTGACCTACATTCTACAAAAATTATTTCTAGGTTCATGCATCCACTTATTAGTCCAAAAATTCTTTCTATGCATAGGAATAACATATATTTCTCTATTTCTATCAAATTTATTCAGATCAACTCTTTCTGCTAACTGTGCCCTAACATTCAAATTGGAACAAAATCATTCAACCATACCTATATTCATACTTTCGAAGAAAAAATTTCCACTTAGCTTACCTTTACCAAAGCATAAAGCTTTAAGATCTTACCTCTTTTCTTCAGATCTGGTTTCTTTCTTAGCACAGAGCTTCACAATCCAAGTATAATATTGTGCACTACATCAACAAATCTATGCATAGATATTTCTATTTTCTTCAGTTCCCATCAATCACAGTTTCAGGTCCTAGCAACAGAAGCATTTGTTGGCACAGGGGTAGACCCAGGGTTCAATGCTTCAATAGTGCACCAACAAAACCCTAACTACTGACCTTTTGGAAACACCTACAAAGCAGATGAAGTCTCACCCGAGGTAGAGGCAGGGGGGGTTGTAGGACTCAGGTGTATACAACCAGCATGGGACACAGATCTGTGATTACAATACTTAGCATGGCACTTAGTCAACAATATGAATTAGGTTATGATTCTCATGTATATCGTAGATTAACCCTTATTACATAACAGCACAGTAATAATCAAGATCTAACACTTCCAACTACTTAGCACATAGAATTAGCTCAGATCTAGCATTCATTCACATCATTAAGCACTAAGCTACAACATCATATGCATTCATTATACATAACATCAACAGCACTAAGCAAATAATCACATAAGCAACATCAACAACATCGTACAAAGCACATCAACACAAGATATACGTGGTTCACCCTAGTGTGGGGCTACATCCACCAACTTCTTCTTCTTCTTCTTATTCTTCTTTATTAATATGCAGTCTCTTACATGTGTCTTCTTTTGTGCACAGATCCACAGATCCAAGCCTCACACTGGAGAGGTGATCTGTGCACAGTGCACTAGATCCACCTTCCTCAAAATCAAGTCAAGGCATAGAGCCAACTCCTTGATAGCACAAAGCCACTTAAAATCACTTGCACTTAGCTCTCAAGTCTTAACACACAGTATGCACAAAAGCCAACAATTGTTCTTCGCACTTAGAAACCTTTACATATTCTTGCACGAAGCCAACTTAGACAACCTTCGCTCTAACTCCTATCTACTTATTTATACATTACACAAAGGCCTAAACATGGGTAAACCCATGGGCCGACATCCCATACCCATTACATAAACCCTAAAAACCTTTATTGGGTCCACAAGCCCGCAAAATTAGTGATATCCTGCGATCTCTGCTCCGCCTGGGTGCTCCATCTTCGACTAGCCTATTGAAGTCCCGAAAGTGGTCAAATACAACCAATTTTTACTCAAAACTTGGTCGAGGGCCAACATTAGTGTTTATGAGTATCTTCGTTTGTCCTGCACTAACAGATGTTTTGTTTACCCTCATGTTGTGGGATATAACAATATATTCCACTCCCCCCTTAGTAAGGTGATATTTGTTCTCATGATGAAAGAAGACTACTTTTCTATCATAAATATAAGGACTATGCAGCACTATGCCACATATATCAAGTGATACAACATCCAAATCCACTTCATCAATCAACTTTGAAGAAATAGAAAATCTGACCCTACATTGCTTGGTGACATTAAGCATTTCTTTATCACATACCCAACCGAGAGGATAGGGCTTTGGATGTGGTTTAGTTTCAAGACCCATATTTTTGACAAGTGCTTCAGATATCAAGTTTACTTGGGAACCCAGGTCAAGCCAATATACTTCATTAAAGTTTCATAAGAATTCAAAGGAATGATTAATCCAAGAGCTTTTTTCCTAAATTCTTACGTGAAACTTTGTACAGTTTGACATTTACTTTGTCTTAAAGTTTTCCATTCCATCATTTCTTTATGTAAATAACCCAATGGATAAAATTGTTTCCTTGTCATTGATTTAAATTCTGACCATGAGGAAAGAAGATTACCACACTTACTTTTGTCCTGAAGTTTTCTCTCCCACCATACAAGAGCGGTGCCTTCCAACCGAGGAGAATCCAATTGCACTTTAACTTCCTCTTCATCAATCTGTTGAACACTATAATATACTTCAATTTGTCGGATCCAATTATCTAGTTTTTCAGGATTAGCATCTCCATTAAACATAGGTAAAGAAAAGTTGACATCGAGCTTTAATAATGGTTTCTTAAAAGAAACTTTATGGCTAGAATGATGAGAATGATGAGAATGCTCAGAGGAAGAAGAGCTAGAACTTGATGGTGAAGATGGAGGCTCAGGAGGGTCTCCTCCAACCCCTTGATTTACTGAAACACTATCATCAACGTGTGCTTCATTTTTCTTCCCTTTCTTCTTAATCTACTTCTCGTAGTCTCCATACATGCGTTCGACCATTTCTAACATGTGATAAAAGACCATATGGAACTTTTTCTCATGTTCATCACACTTGTCCTCTTCTACCATTTTCTTCCTTTGGGATGCACAGCCAACCTAGTGATTGAAATTGTTAAGAGTTCCTTCACCCTACTTATGTTTGGGCCTAGTAAGAATTCACACTCAAAAATTCAATTCAAATATGACTGCTCTAATACCAACATGATCCAGGATCTTTTCATCGAAGCGACTTATATAGAATTGTCTTAAAAGAGAATAAATTAAAGTGCACCATAAAGAAGGAAAAGCTCAATAATGAAGAGGAATAAGCATCAAATATGAATACAAAAACTTGATAATGGAGTTTGTCCCTTGTGGACAACGTCTCTAGGTCCTTCTCTCAAATGGGTAGGCCTTTTTATTAACTCAGCAAAAAAATTTGGAAAATTATATAAGTATACATCATCCTAGAATTAGGCTATAGAAGCTTTGCTCATATCAGAAAACAGATAGAACCATTGAATTTGTGACGTCAAATTACCCAAAAATCATTATATACATGCCTCAATATGACTATGGCACCCCTAGGCCCTTGAGAAATATAGTATCAATTTCCGTGCCTACAACTTGCAATTAATTCACTGCACTTTGTCTCAAATATCATGCATGATCGTATCGTCGATCACCCTCTCCCTGTCTGTGGGTAAAATTCGGCATTTAAATTAAATGTTTGGAAAATTGACCAAAGGAGCCTGTTGGCCTAACATTTGGTGGAGGCTATTGTAAGGCGTTTCGATAGGGGGAGGTTTCAGGGTCGAGCCTGCAGGCCTCCCCTTTTGACCTTATATTTATAACAATATATATGAGTTGGAACCACTACCAAGTTTGGAGTTGTTTGTTTAGATTTTTCAGAATCAAAAGTTTGGCCACCATATTTGGCGGGCCTTTTTTTATTTTTGAAAATCCGGTTTCGGGTCCTCATTGGGAATTTTCCCACTTCCATGTGGCAGCCCATGACTAGGCCACGTGTTATCCAACCATTGGCCCAAGACATCCACTTGCACAATCACCTTGCCACATCACCCGCCACGTCAACCTACCACGTCCCATACGATCTGTGTTGGGCCCTTCGTTTTGGATAAGGAATTGCGCAAGTTTTCACTGAGCACGAGTTGCACAAGCTTCATCAGAGGCCTGGAGAAAGAGAAATAGAAAGCAATTGCAAAAGTCAGCACAACGCAAGCTAAGAAACACATGGTTGCAACAAAACAAGAAAGCATGCAAGCTGAGAAGGAAGACACAACCTAGCTTATATATAGGGATGAACATAATTGTAAAAGGGTTGGCCAGGATAATTGTAAAAGGGTTAGTCGGGTTGTGTTTGAGTCAATTGATTTAGTCATTCTTGTTATTGTTAACCAGTCGCATTAGTTGTTCATGATAATTTTAAGTCGAGCGAAATCAAGTCTTGAGTATGCCATGAATTGGAGCTCTGCAACTTGAGTCTAGAGCCAAGAGTTTGTACAACACACCGTTGTGTAATTCTGAGTCTATAATCAAAGAAATATTCTAAAGATAATATGAAGGACCTAAATTTTCAAATATAATGTGTCTCTGTGTGTTTACTTATGCATTATAGTATCTCCTTATGGCTTATGAGTTCTAGTTGATGGTTCTACATTTAAATGATTGCTAGCAACGTAAGTAGGTTCAATTATTGCACATGTATGTTTCAGATCTGTTCATAGCTCTTGCGCAAGATCAGGAATGAGTCCCGAAGGCTCTATGGATCCTCTCAAGTATTTTCTCTACCCTTCCATATCTATATGTCTCAGCAGTGCTTTGGGGCATAATTCTTCTCTTCAGAGGAGATGAAAATGCCAGTGCTCTAGACTCCACAGTACCTTTTGTTGGTAACCTGAGAAAGACCCTGGTCTGATCAAACTCACGCCAAAAAAATGGTTTCGTTGTTGGGACTTATGTTAAAAGGAAACCTATAGGGAGAATGATTTCGTCGATCCATAGATCTGGTATTCATCAATGGTGGGAAAGAAACTGTGATGCCTTCATATGGAAAGAAGCAGAAGTGAGGAGAAAATCAGTGGAAAACACTCGCAAAGAAATATTTTACTTAGAAAGATGGAGCGACCAATACGAGATTTTCTGGGTTAAATTCCCAGAAGAAGTTTTCTACTGGATAAAGAGGCTCCAAGAAGCTCCAGAGTTCCAAGGGTGGAATAAGAGGATCTGCGTGTGGGATACCGAGAAGCTAGCAGCACTTCAGAGGCTGGATTGTCCAGTTACACGAGCTGTATATTTTTGGGTTAGCACCACACTAAACAGAAACATAATCAAATTTGCAGTTGAGAACCAAGGATGATTTTAGGGGCTAAATTTCGCTCATGGGCTAATTTTCCATGGTTTTTCCAAAAATGAGATTCGTTATTTTAAAAATGATTTGCCCAAATTCTATAGGATAAAATTATTTTACCTTAAAAATAGCCAAAATTTTATAAAAACTATATAAAATATTTAGAAATTTGAATATTTTTTTTAAATATCACCAAACATTATAGTTGACGTATGAAGGATTAGTAATATTCGCCAAGGTTTCTACATTTTAAAATAAATTTCCATCCTTAAAATCATCCCTGTTGAGAACCACCAGTCTTTCTCACAGGCAGAGGAAATTTTCAAGAAAGACGCAAGAGAAAGGTTGTTGAGAGAAATCCCCCTGTGGATTAAGGTTTTCTTGTTGGAGGAAGGGATGTTGTTTATGTCCCCAACTGAGATGGTAGCGTAAACACCATCGCTTGGGGTAGAGAGATGCGGGGTGAGAGTCATGGCATGAGAGAGGGGAAGGGTTCTTTGAAAAATGGGGGGGAAACAACAAGAAATGGACTCAAGATATGAGCGAGCCTTGAATAGAGCCACCATAGTTGAGAAGTGGTGGCAAGGCAAGATCAAGAAAGTAGCAAGACAGTCCGAGAAGTTGAGGAAAGAAGGTGAATTGGGAGAAGTATAATAAAGACAGATGGAAGAATTGCAAAAGATGAGAAGACAAGAAGGCCTGGCCAGTCAAAGATTGAATGAGAGAGAGAGACGTGGAGAGAAAGAAGTCCCTAGGAGGTGGGACAAGAAGGAGAAGGTGCAGATGTGAGAAAGGAAGACTCTGGCATGAATCTTGGAGAAGGAAGAGAATATTCAACCCCGATAACAGGAGAGATCGGGAATCCGACCGAAGAGATCATCCCAATGGAAGCAAATGAGACCCCCCAGATCAAATAAAATCACCCTAAAGCCAGTGGTGCCAGCCCTAAATCACCCATACCCCAAGTGTCTTCTATACAAGCAGTAATTCTAATACTACCTTCTCATGCTAATTATGTTCCAGTACAATTAATTAGTCAGTCACAACCAGGAAGTGCGAATACAGGGAGGATATTGGGATCCCTTGTTAGATCGCAAGAAGGACTATTAGGATTGATATTGATAGGAACAACAAGATCAACAATGGCCAGCCATGCGGGAGGTTCAATTTCTCAATACCCATAATTTTTGGGTAAGGGAGATGAAGACGTTGAGCAGCACGGGTTCCTATGCGAAGCAATCTGGAGATCCGGAGGGACTTCGGATGCGAATAAGCTGGTTGAGTTCCAGACTACTTTGAGAGGTCACGCTCTCGTGTGGTACATGAATATCATTGAGTCGGGAGTGCCAGGAATGCAAGGTCAAGAATTCACACTCGGTTAGTTACAGACAAGATTCATATTAGAATTCAAACTACCCCAGTCAAAACAACAAGCTCTATCGGAGTTACACGAGATCCAACAGCGGGAAGGTGAATCCACTTAGGAATACAGCCAGAAGTTCAAAGATGCCATAGGGAGGTTGGCACATCCAATCCACAAAGAAAATCAAAGGGAGTGGTACATTCAGGGGTTGTTGCCTCTGAATCGGATTTCGCTAATGCAACAAAGGATAGATACATTAACAGACGCCTTGGAACAATCGATGGCGGGATACCCTAGGAACCTGAGAGTAACTAGACCCCCGGTAGATGTGAATCTAGCGCAACTACAAGGTCAGATATCAGCACTCACAGAAAATATTAAGGAGATGACAATACCCAGACCATGATGGCCACAGGTTTGGTGCATTGGATGTTATACGGAAGGTCCTCTGGCGAACAAATGTCCACAAATGAGAGAAATGGGACCTGCTCAGAATCCGATGGTAGCCTCACCAGGATCCATGGGAGGAGTTGCACAAGTGTCGACAAACTTACCATTCCATAACCCCACCCCATATCATGCTTTTCCAGGATGCCAAGCAGCACCAACAACCGAGTATTGTAAAATATGTCGAACATATGGGCATGGGCCAAGACAGTTCCCCATCATGCAGAAATATTCGACAGTACTGAACAAAGTACACTGTGATTTCTGCGTGTCTACCATGCATACTACCAATCAATGTAGAGCGTTGGATGCACTTGCAGACAGGTTAGACCTAATAGCATTCAGGGTGAATGAAAACCCTCAGGGACCTTAAAGAGGTCGAGGAGGTGGAGTCGGAGGAGACTTCAAAGGAGGAAGAACTGGGGGAAGAGGACCAAGCATATGTTATAATTGTGATGAGCAAGGTCACTTGGCTAGATATTGTCCTCATCCAAGATGGCCATGGTGCTCTCACTGCAGAACCAACGGACACACAACAGAAGACTTCCTAGAGTTAAGAGCAAAGTGGGAATATGGAGTGCAACAAAGAGGAACTAACCTTTTCAACTCAAAAATCAAGAGGATTTCTAAGGGACAATTTCCCAACCTTAATATCGTTACTTGAGGAGGAGAGAAGACAGGAGTTGATGTTGATACTCTACCTTAGATACAGAAATAAGCACCCAAGGGAGACAGGTACAACCCTCTAAAACAAAAGTTGTTCTTTAAAGATGCCATAGAAGTATTTCAAAATATTCCTAGTCCTGGAGTGCGAGAGAAACCCCCCCCCTCCCAGTTGACTGTTTACCCTAAGATGGCACAAGTCCCTACTTCACCCCCTGCACCCAAAAACCCTATAGTCATACCAAGACAACCAGAGCAACCTCAAAACATAGTTGGACTTTGGTTTCAATTATTCTCTGACATTCTAGGGAATGATCAACTAACAGAAAAGTTTTTCAATGTGCTATACCTAGTTTTAGGAAACAAAGAACTCCTAGAAGCAAGTATAAGGGCCAATCTTCCTAAGAAAAGTACTCATAGAGTGCAGTGAAGAAAAGTATGAATCAGCAAGGAAGTCAGATTAATAGCCCATTTAGATGAATTTGGAATTAAGGATGTCATGTTGGACCTAGGGTTAGATGTAAACATTCTGCCTAAGAAGACCTGGGAAGCCTTAGGAAAACCGAGGCTAACATATTCCCCAATTCAGTTAAGAATGGAAAACCAATATTGTATCTTCCCCATAGGAAGGCTAGAGAACGTGGAAATAGATGTAGCAGGAGTAAAAACAGTGGTTGACTTTGAAGTCATTGAGATCATGGGAGATAAGGACCCCTACCCTGCACTACTTGGTATTGATTGGGCCTATGATAATTATGCAGTAATCGACTTAAAGAAAGACACCATGACCTTTGAGGTCGATGGAATCAAGGTAGTTCAACCTTTGGGCCCATATGTAGGAACCAGGCATACAGAACCAATAGACAATAATATGGAGGGAGAAGACTTGGACCAGTTGTACACTGTAACAGCTAGGACAAGAAACTATTATATAAACCCCACCGTCGATGGGTCAGTAAGTTGGAGAAGTATACAGTCCCCAGACAAAGATTCAAAATTGGCTTTTGACATTTGGCAACAAGGATCGCACGAAAGATTCTCAATAAGATGTGCAACTATCATAGTGACCAGATGGGTTGGGACCGAAGTTAGAGAACACCCAGTATACGATGGCACCTCAAATCTTGACCTTTTTTTTCACAAAATGGAGGAATATGTAAGAGAAGATCAAAGAATCTCAGTACTAGATGTAGCCTTTCAGAAAAAACCTGATAGATGGTGGGATGATCATAAATCCATACTTAGAACTTGGAATGAGGTGAAGCAAGCTATTAAATACAGGTTCTAGAACAAGGAGCAGCTAGAATCAGAGATGCAGACGGATCTCCAAGTTGCACAATTATTCAACGGAGAATCGGATCCTAGAATACACATCGACCAGTGCGTGACTCAATGGAAAGTTGTAGGGATACCCTCTCACTTCTGGATTCAGGTATTTACCCACTCTCTAAGTCCAATCCCAAAATATTGGTTTATACATGAGGAAACTAGAAGACAAACCAGTGACTGGAAAACAATGGCAACTCATTTCTGCAAGGACTTTTCGTTCACAAGTAAGTACCCTGAGATTGAAGTAGCCCTGCAAAAGATTAAATAATTTATTTTTACAGATAATGGTAATCAAAAATCAAAATTAGTGGTATGTGCCAAACATAACCAAGGACTTCAGACAAATCTCCACTTTCCCTCAATTGAGATGCCTATAGAATGCTATCAGATTAGAAAAGATTCAGAAAGCCTAGACGACTTAGAATAACTGAGAAACATAGCCATCAAAGAGATAGAGGGAAGAAGGAAATTCAAAACACCATACCCAGCCAAACCGATAGTTCCTACAATCACCCATTAAAATTGAGCAAAATCAAAATGGGACCACAGAGCAACCCAAGATAGCCTTGGTGGGAGACTAATGGGATGAGAAAACTAGTCAGGAAATACATAGTTTACTGCAGGAATATGAGGATTTGTTCCCAAAGACTTTTTCTGAGTTAAAGGGAATCAAAGGAGTCGTGGGAGAAATGAATATTGAGTTAAAACTAGGATCCAATCCTGTCATACATAGACCATATTGTCTTAACCCAAGAGTAAAAGAGAAAGTTAAGAAGGAGATAGATAATATGTTAGAAGCAAGTCTCATTTTTGCAGTCGAAGAAGCAGAGTGGGTTAGCCCGATATTTATTCAAAGCAAGAAAGACACAGAGGATATTAGAGTCTGTGTAGACTATAGAAGTCTCAACTCTGCCAGTGTACATGACCCCTTCCTGACACCCTTTACATATGAGGTGCTAGAACAGGTTGCAGGAAAGGAAGCATACTCATTCACAAATTAATTTTCAGAATACCATCAAGTCAAGATCATTGAAGATGACAAAAGAAAGACCACTTTCATAATAGAATGGGGATCTTTTGCATACAATGGGATGCCATTTGGTTTAAAGAATGCCCCTACAATTTTCTCCAAGATTGTGATAGCATCTTTTAGAGAGTTCATCCACAAATTTATAGAAGTATATATGGATGATTAGACAATATATAGCCTGCTCAAGGAACATGTAGAACTGTTAAGGCTAATGTTTGAAAGATGTAGAGAGTTGCAGATCTCATTGAATCTCAGAAAGTGTATCTCTTGTGTAACACATGGGAATTTGTTGGGCCATATAATCTGCTGAGAATTATTTGTAGACCCATCCAAAGTTGTGGCCATTGTGAATATGCCACCACCCATGAGTGCTAAGCAGTTGCACTCCACACTAGGACACACATGTTATTATCGCAGGTTCATCCGAAGATATGCCAACATTACTGCACCTCTGGAAAACCTACTAAAAAAGGTTGAAACGTTCCAATGGAATCTAGAATGTGATAAACCATTTGAGACACTTAAGGAGAAACTCATCACAGCACCGATTCTGATATTTCCAAACTGGGAGAATGAATTTCACGTCCATGTAGATGCTTCAAGAATTTCCTTAGGATCCATCTTAATGTAACCTGGAGATGGAGCTATGGATCACCCTATCTATTTTTCGAGTCAGAAGTTGTCACAAGAAAAATGCAACTACACAACAACAAAAAGGGAGGGTTCATCCATGATTTATGCTTTGCAGAAATTTAGACATTATTTGTTAGGGTCTCATTTCAAATTCTTTGTTGATCATTCTGCATTGAAATATCTAGTTAACAAACCTATGTTGGAAGGGAGAATTTGTAGATGGTTGTTTCTATTTCAAGAATTGTCCTTTGAAGTTATCATCAAGCTGGGAAGATGAAATGTAGGACCTGATCACCTTTCCAGGTTAGAGTCAAGGGAAAGTGGCAGAGTGGTAGATGACCAGCTCCCAGATGCATATTTGTTCAGGATTGAGGCCATACCGGAATACCTAGAGGACATAGCAATCTTTCTCAGTACAGGGACCTGTCCTAAAACCTATTCCAACACCCAGAAATGCCATATGGTTGTTAGAGAAGAAGATTACCATCTGATCACCGGACAGTTGTATAAACTAGGACTAGACAACATTCTTAGACGGTGTGTCCATGATCATGAAAGGCAGGATATACTCTGGGAATTCCATAGTGGAGTTGCAGGAGGCCACATAGGAGGAAAGGCCACGGCATAGAAAGTTCTACAGGAAGGACTTTGGTGGGAAACACTCTTCAAGGATGCAAAACTATATGCTAGATCATGTGATGTTTGTCAACGCGTGGGCAAGCTGTCACATCGAAACGAACTACCACTACAACCAGTTATAACTCTACAAGCATTTGAGAAATGGGCAGTTGACTTCATTGGACCAATCAACCCCATAGCCAAACATTCAAAGGCTAGGTACATCATTATCGTGACTGACTATCTTACCCGTTGGGCAGAAGCAGTAGTTGTACAGGACTGTTCAACAGATACTGCTGCTGGGTTCATTTTTTAGAATATCATTACTTGATTCGGATGTCCCGAGAGCCTAACCAGCGATCAGGGACCTCATTTTATTAGTATCACTATAGCAACACTTACAACATAATTTATGATTCAACATCACAAGAGCAGTCCATACCACCCACAGGCCAATGAAACAGTAGAAGCCTTCAACAAGATCCTAGAAAGGGGACTGACAAAGGTATTTTGCAAAAACTGAGAGGATTGGGATGACCAAGTTCTAGTTGTACTATGGGCTTACAGAAAAACCACAAAGAAACTCCACAAGTACACACTGTTCCAGTTGGTTTATGGGAGAGAGGTAGTGGTGCCTGCAGAGTTCATCACTCCAAGTTTGTATATTGCACAAGTCACATGCATGACAGAAGAGGAATCCATTATGCAGAGACTTATAGAACTACAAGAACTCGAGGAGACCAAATTTTTAGCAAACTTTCATCAGTCGGTTGAAAAACAAGACAAAAATATTGGCATGACAGGCACATTAAGACCAAGGTATTCACGCAAGGATACAAGGTGATACTTTATGATAGTCAGTACCAAAAGCATCCTGGAAATTTGTGTATGAATTGGTTGGGACCATTCATGATTGTGGATATCTGACCATCAGGAGCAGTCAGACTCACTCAACTGGACAGAATGCTATGACCGGGGTGGGTGAATGGAGTTCGCCTGAAGCCCTACCTGTCTCAAAACTGAGAAAGAGGGACTATCGCTCTATTCCAAAAGAGATTGTACAATAGTTAGATTTGAGTTTTCTGAAATTTTTGTAAGTTCAGTAATAAAGTCAATATGCTCAGTGTTGCGCCATGACACATAGTTCATTTTCTGATTAAGTGTTGTTTTATACAGAACTAATGAATCAGCAGTGCAGGAACCAAAGCTTAAGAGAATCCATTAATGATAGTCATTAATACGATAGGGACAACCTCTGTGGTCGAAGAAAGGATGAATCTAAATACAATCTAAATCCATATGCCACACGAACCTAGTCTAGCCACATCCTTTATTTCCATTTTGGTACCACGCCTGAAGTCCATTAAGCCATAAATTCGTGTTATGCAAATATGCCATCGAAGTTCATGCCCGGATACCCAACCGTCAAACGGAAAGTTTTGAAATCAACCACGTCCCTATTCCACTCACGAAAAAAAATTAAATGCCAAAATCGCCCAATAGGATTTACCTTGTTAAATTGTCCCGTCGAACAACTCAGATCATGTTGCATCCATAAAATCATGATGAACAACATTTATTGCTAAACTTGCAATTTAATCCAAGTACAATTCCCTGATAACTCGCTCGAGAATGCATCATTTCCAAAATAAGCATATCCATTTCCAAATTCAGTAGAGCAAACCAATCGGTACCATTGTCAAATATGTCGTCCTTAGATTGTCGCAGAAGCCTGAATGCCGAGAGCCACAGCCAGCTGAAGTGCCATGGCAAAAGAAGAGGTACCAGAGGAGCCCTATGACCCCCAGGTCGAGTTCATGGGCAATCTAAAAGGGAAAGTGGAGCATGTTAAGATCCTCGACCTTGACCTCATGGATTCAATCTTGTTCCCACAGATGCACACAGATGTCTCTTGGGAGATGGCCCTAGATGGAATCGGAGGTATGAAATTTGTGCCAAAAGAATACTTCATCAACTTATTCAATTTGACCATCATGAAACTGAGAGACCTACCAGTCTTTGGTACCACGGGTGATATTGCACGGTGCATGAAATTTCTGATAAGCAAGGTGCATGACAGAAGTCTATGGTTGGACAAGCAGTATCCAATCCATGCAGAAGACATCCAGTAGCTTACTAGACTATCCTCACAAGGAGAGGATGTGTCGAACGGATTCCAAGGTCCCGGTAAGCACGAGAAAAATAAAGGCAAGATCAGCATGTATGAGAAATTCAACACAAAGAGGGGAGGATGCACAGCAATAATTGAACCCATACTACCCGAGACAGTCTGGACTGGCTGTTACATCATAGCCAGCAAGGCTATGAGATCATAATATAAAGGAGAATGCACTTTAGATGCATTATCCGTCGATGAATTTTGCGCCAATGGAGCAGTGTTCAATTGGTGTAGTTCCCTGCTATAGGAACTACTAGTGGCATGCGAGGAGGCACAGGAAAAGGGAGGGGCCTTCACCTATGGATATCTACTTGTGGCATTTGCAATGTTCAAATGGAAGCCACATGTGGGAAGACAGCTAGCGATACTAGACAAAGGGCGCATGGAAAAGATTTTCGAGCCATGGCAATCTAGGCTAGAGTCAGAGAATACAGCCTTCAACACCACATCATTTCTAAGTGGTACAACGGATTGATAGACGCAACACAGAAGTTGTGTATCCCGCAGGAGCTTCTCAACTACAATACGAGAAATATTGCCTTCAGCATGAACCAGCACCATATATTTGTCTGGCCGAGACATGTCAGCAGGGAACATTTCCACACAAGGATTCTACCATTCTATCTAGACGAGGAGGCCTTTGACAAGGAAGTCATGTCATGGCCAGGAGTCAAACGCAATCCACGCAAGTCAGGGATGCATTACACTTTGTTTGTAGAGCTGCTAAAGAAAAAATACAAGGAAGTAGGAGAAGGACCGAGCTCAGGCCTAGAGCCGAAGAAGTCAGATGCTCTGGTACACTCAGACTCTGAGGAGGATGAAAAAATACAACAGTTAGAGCAGAGGAAACGACTGGCCCTCCGTCAGCTACCAGGTAATGCCATTTTTTTAGGTGCAGATGTTAACCAGATATTGGGTGTTGTGTTTGGTACCAAACCATTCGTGAAGAGACCCAGAACCGGGGTCTCACCGAACAAACCTCTGAACCACCAACCCCTTGCATCAGCCACCCCTTGCACCCATGCAGTGGTCAAATCCACCACTATAATTGATATTCAGGATGACCCATAGCCTGAAACACTTCCATCCACATTTTCACTAAGCATCCTCCATCACCACCACCACCCCAATCACAAAACCCCGCCACCACCAATCCACATCAAACCACAACCCCAGAACCGATGCAGCTCAATCAGCCAGAGATAGTGGAGCAACAACTCCCAGAAATAACCTGAGATTCACCCAAACCAACATCAGAAGTTTATGGTCCATACCCCAAAGCATCAGAGCTGAGAATCAAGCTAAATGATTTGAATATAGACACTCAGGAACAGTAGCCTGAGTCTTCAGCGCAAGGAAAATATGCCCGAACTAGAGAGGAGTCGAAATCCAAAAGCAATTAGCAAATCACCTCACCATCCAAGCGTGAGGGTGCCCAAGAAATAAAGGCGCATGAAGTAGAAGCACCGGAAGAGCCGGAGATACCAGATGCTCAAAATGAACCAGAATCAACAACTGAGCAGGATACGACATCTGCACAAGCAAAAATGGAGCAGGTCCTCCCGAACCCTCAGTAATGCACCGAATTGATGCAACTCTGCATAGCTAGAACAGAGGTTCTAACTCTCTTTCCCAGATCACTAAGGTTGAGGATCGCACCAACGCCACCAACAGAGGAGGAGGTAGAAACCCACTCGAACCATTCAACGGCCAGTGGACTTCCACTGCAAACATGAGCACCCATCAACACAGCTCCTTCATCCGTCGACCTGGTACAGTGGCTAGCGACACAATTATTTGGACTAATTCGAGCATCAACGGACCAATTAGAGCAAAGTCTCCAAGAGGTCGAGAGATCCGTCAAGGTTGCAAGGAAGGAAGATTTCATTGTACAAACATGCAGGATACAGCAAGAGCATGACAAACTCCAAGTTCAGTGCAAACTGGAAAAAGTACAGGAAAGACTTGTCGAAGCCTGGTCGGAGAAGGTTGTGCCCAAATTACCTGAGATCAGTGATGCAGGTGAGCCAGAACACCAAATCGAGTTTATACAAGGGGCATGGACACAAATCGCCACTCAAGATGAGCAACTGAAAGAACAATTACAAAAGGCCCAGCAAGAGGCAAAGAAGTAGCCTCAGAAGCTCCAGGAGCAGATGCAGAAGATAATATTGCAAGGTAACAACGCCCGAGCATCACTGCACAAGAACACGGCGGAATGCACAAAAATATTCATGGAATTCAATGATTGGATGGGCATCATCGATCGACGAAACCAAGTCTTTGAGGAGGTGTGCACAAAGATCCAGGTGCTAAATGAAGAATTTGTGACCACAATGGACCCCATAGAGCAACAACAGAAGTTCGACCAAATCCAACAGGCCGACAATGAACTGAATACACTCTTTGAGACATAATTTGTAGCCAAGAAGGAGTTGCATGACTTTCAACCTCTAATTCAGACAGCCTACCTGCAAATGCATCATTTGATGCAACAACAAATTCTAAGTGGAACTTGTTGGTCGACGACAAGCCAAAGGAATATAGAAAACAGACGACCCAACAATTTCTTGCAGAGGCATCACTCCTCGCCCGGAAATGGTAGGAAAAAGTTGGAAACTTTCGAGTGAAACAGTGAGCCTTAGAGTTAGTACCAGAGTTGGACCCTTCATTTGAAGAGGTAAAAGAAGAGAAAGCACAAACAAAAGATCCCAAGGAAGAAGAAAATATGGACAAGGGAAAACCACAGATGCTCCTGAAGGATGTGAAAGAACCAAGAACTTGACTCGAGGGCGAGTCAAGGATTGTGGTCGGAGCCTATTGGGCCCTTCGTTTTGGATAAGGAATTGCACAAGTTTTGACTGAGCACGAGTTGCGCAAGATTCATCAGAGGCCTGGAGAAAGAGAAACAGAAAGAAGTTGTGAAATTCAGCGCAACACCAACTAAGAAACACACGGTTGCAACAAAACAAGAAAGCGTGCAAGCTAAGAAGGAATACACAACCTAGCTTATATATAGGGATGAACATAATTGTAAAAGGGTTAGTCAAGTTGTGGTTGAGTCGATTGATTTAGTCATTCTTGTTGTTGTTAACCAGTCGAATTAGTTTTTGATGATCATTGTAAGTAGAGCGAAGTCAAGTCTTGAGTCTGTAATGAATTAGATCTATCAGTTTGAGAATTGGAGCTCTGGGAGTTGAGTCCAGAGCCAAGAGTCTCTACAACACACTCTTGTGTAATTCTGAGTCTATAATCAGAGAAAGATTCTAAAGATATTATGAAGAAGGACCTAAAGTTTCAAATATGATGTGTCTATGTGTGTTTACTTATGCATTACACTATCTCCTTATGGCTTATGAGTTCTAGTTGATGATTCTACGTTTAAATGCTTGCTAGAAACATAAGTAGGTTCAATTCTTACACATGTACGTTTCAAATATGTTCATAGCTCTTGCACAAGATCAGGAATGAGTCATGAAGGCTCTATGGATCCTCTCAAGTCTTTTCCCTACCCTTCCCTATCTATTTGTCTCAGCAACGCTTCAGGTGAGACTTCTTCTCTTCGAAGGAGATGAAAATGCCAGCACTATAAACTACACGGTACCTTTTGTTGTTAACCTAATAAGGACCCTGGTCTAATCAAACTTGCGCCAACAGTCTGTCACGTGGTTATACGGACTGCCACGTGGCACTTCTTCATTGGTCCACAAGTTGACTCGAAAATGCTAAAAATGAGTGACATGTGGAAACCTCTGGTGTTGCCACGTCACCATGTTGACATCAGCATGACACATGTTGCCCTCTCTGTGTGTCATGTACATTGTACGGATGCTGACATCATCCGTACTGATGTTGACATTAGCAATACAGATACTAACTCATCCCTGCAAACTGGACTAGGTTGACCAAAAATTTGACCTTGAATATCTTTTGATCTATAACTCCATTTTATGAATCGTTTACACCATTGGAAAATTGTGACGTGCTCTTTGTGATGATGCCAACTTCACTGAGTTTTGAGGAATTTTAATTTTTTCCCTTTCTATGTCTGCTGAGGCCATTCTGAGCTTCCTGAGTTGCTTATGTGAATTCTGAGTTGTCCTTAGTCTTGTCTGGATCCTTTTTGGATCATGAAGCCATAATAAAAAACTATTGGATCAGGTTAATATATTGAAAGAAGAAAAGAAGAATTGTCAAAATAAAGAAGAAAGAAGAATCTTGGATGAAGAATCTACAAAAATACTGCAAGAGGAAATTTGCAAGAAGGTTGAGGAATTCTTAAATATGGATGAGGTAAAGTTAGAAACACGAGCCAGAATTGAAGAAGGACATCATAATTTGATAGATGGGGCCACCTTGCAACTTCAAAAGGAGAAAGAAGAAAATATTCAAGAAGGTCAACAGAGGATACTTGAATAAGTTGAACTCCATATAGAGGATGTACATTGTTGGGCCCTAAATATGATCATTTTCATGATGGTTATTATACACTTTTTCCATATGTATATATGTGTTTTTCATCTTTTTGAAGGATCCTTTTGGAGAATTTGATGATAAAATTGTATGATCAGCATAAGGTACGTGTAATTCATGTTTAATGATTAAATCAAGTGTAATTCATCATGTTCAATGATTTCCAAGAGTTAATTCATGTTTTTTTGGTGTTACAGGGCAGAATCACAAGGTGTTTTTCCATCAAGCACTTTGTCCAGTACTTCATCCGGCACTATTACAGGAAGCAACCTTAAACATTAATTTTTGGGAGGATGAAGTGGAATCTAAAAAATCCGGCACATGGGTTTTGTGCACAATATGCCCAATTAGGTCCTGCACTGGCTGTTTCTTGGAATTGTGAATGGATTAAGAGCATCTCGTGGTTCTTAATTACAGCACTTGATCTGGCACTCGATCCGACACTCGTTCCGGCACCCAATATTGCACAAAAACGCAAGACGAGTTGGTGGTTATGGCATTGGTGGTCAGTGATGGACAAATCGGGCACATGGATTCTCTTCATGATCGCCCCCTCTGGCTACTAAGTTCAAGACAACTCGATTTTAGTTGTCCAAAGAAGGCGATTATTGGCTCACTCAGTTTCGGCAGTTAGGGCACCATTAATGAAATTTACCAATTTTAGAAGTGGTTCGAACATCTTGTGCTCAACCACTTGGTCTGTAAATCTTATAAATACCACCGTGGTGGTCATACAATAGCTAAGGAGTAGTAGACAAAGTAGAGGATAGAGATAAAAACGTTTTCTTCTGTTTTTGCATTTTTCAATTGCCAGAATTGTATAAGACTGTGTTTTTCAAGTTTTAATGGTGAAATCATTTTGCTCAACTCGTGGTGTGCATCTGATAGGTGACCATGACTTGTTGGGGGGGGGCACCAGCAGTCTGGTCACTGTTTTATGTGTTATTTGTGCACTTCATAGCTTAGATGTCTCTTTATTTCCTGTACATGAACTGTTCCTTATTTTCTTTAATTTGTTGTTGTATTTTAACTGTTTTAATTCTCTTTTGTGGGTTAGTATGAAGGCTTTTTGTTAATATGCATTGATTTTATAATTAGGAATGAGTTTGAAAACTCATACACTAACCCCACATGCATTTACATGTTAGATTATGCTTTGATTTATGATTGTAGAATCTAGTTTAAAACAGAGTTTGAAATAGAATAGAACAAAAATTTGAGTTTATGTTTTCTTTAACGAGGTTTCGGTGGATGGATAGTCATTAGTATTTAGTTTTCAATTCTAGTTTGCCGATCTAGTTGCCATTTAGTTTTATTTATTTAAGTCGTCATTTAGTTGCTTATTTTATTTCTTGTCATATGCTGAAATAGTCTTTAAATTGTGTTTATGAGTATTTTTCCTTTTTGCAATTTGAATTATTAAGATAGAGCTAGTTTAGTTTATGTTATGCAATTTCTTTCTTAGACTTAGATTGCAATTTCAAGTTGTAGTTAATGATTGAATTTAGTATAGCATAAGTTTGCTTATATTAGTATAGAATGCATTTGAATTTCATAGATTAGAAAACAGTTTCATGTTTTCATAGAAGAGATAGTTTCCTTTATTGCTTTCAATAGAATAGATTTCCTTTCATGCATTGCATTGAGCATTTAGATTTCCTTTCATGCATTGCATTGAGCATTTAGATTTCCTTTCACGCATTAGAAATAGTTTTTAATTAGGCATTTAATTCACTTGCCTCTTCGGCTAGGTAGTTGTTCAATGAGAAGTTTCGCTTGCAATAGTTAGTTGCCTTTGCTTACTTGTCTTTTTCTTTCATATGTTAGTTAGTTGTCTTTGCTTACTTGTCTTTTTCTTTAGTAGGTTAGTTAGGTGTCTTTGCTTACTTGTCTATTTGCTTTAATAGGTTAGATAGGTGTTTTTTCTTACTTGCTTATTTATTTGCTTTCATAGGGTAGTTTCTCATTGGATGTAGGTTGGCAAGTTAAAGAAGTTTTATTTTTTCATTTGTTTATTATGCTTAGTGGTTTGTTTTTGCTTATTGTTGAACTAGTTTTCTTTACATAGGGTTTTACTTGCTTTCTTAGGAACCCTCTATCGATCCTTGGCCCAAAAGTACTTAGGTTACCAAGTTTCATTTTGCTTAGTAGAGTTTGCTCATTAGATAGGTTTGCTTGAGTAGATTAGCCTTAGATAGTTGCTTTCCTTAGTTAGACTATACTCCTACCAACCTTTTACCTTTGGCATATATTTTGCTACAACTCTAAGTTTACTTGCCCCGAGTTGATAATTTAATTGAGGGTAGTTTAGTATCCTTTTTAGTACATATAAATCACCTAACATTTTGGCGTCGTTGTCGGGGAGTTGTCTCAAAGTAAGAAGTAGTTACTAAATAGATCATCCTTAGACCTTAGCATTAGCTTGGTGGAAGGGGAACTTTAAGACGATAGGTAAGAACCTGTGCATTTGCTATAGCAGGTTCCCCCAAACCCAATGGTAGTTTTTCTTTTTGTTTTTGTTTTCTTTCATGAATAGGCCTAGAAACCAAATGGTAGCTTTTTCTTTTGTTTTTGATTTCTTTTTATGAATAGGCCTAGAGACCGACAAGGTAGATACATTAAATCTAAATCAGACCTTTCATACAAGGTTCCTTCCGATCTCTTTGGGGGAAGGAACATTCCACTCTTAAGCTCTGTAGAAAAATACCGAAAAACAAGAGCTAGCTCAACCCAAAGAGCTAAAGCAGTCTCTAAAAGAGACTAAAATAGGGAGCACTATAGAACAAAAAATTGAAGCAGTAGTAGTATTGGGACAGGAGGCAAGACCACTCGAGCCTTCCACTGAACCAAAAAATACAACCTTTTCTTTTACACCACCATCAAGAGATCCTAACTTTTTGGACATCATCTTTGTGTGAACCAAGTTTTATCAAATGGAAAGATGAACTCAAAAGCAACCATTAGCTTGAGGGAACTTTCTCAAATCCTAGCATCATTTGGGATTTATTCTTTTCAAGAAGAAGATATTTTGGTAGCAGCCAAGAACTTGTCTACCTCTCCGGAAATATTAGAAGAGTCAAGGTCCTATGAGCTACAAAATTATTTTCCTTGCCAAAATGTGAAGGAAGCCGAAAAATTATGGACTACATCCAATAGAGAGCAATCATTAAGACCTAATATTAAGGAGTTCTCAACATCCATCTCAGCAGATCCTTCATGTACTTCAGAAATCAATCATCGAGAAGAAGATGATCTGCATAGAATGATGAAGGAGAGCATAGAAATTATTGTTGATGAACATCAAGATTACATTGAAATTTGGTTTCAAGAGGTCATCAAGCCACAATACTATTCTCTTCTTCAACACCTTCTGATGCCAAAACAAGTAGGTTGSTTGGTTCTTCATATCCARGTAATCAYTRYRGTARMTTTTTCATAKAKGGATATGAGTATGYTTCTTATCTTGCTCYGCACATGGTTACATTGGAAGAGTTMTTACACTTGAATAAAKATTTTCCCTTTCTTTTTAGGTMGGGTAGGATARTAAATAAAAGYTGYATGTTRTTARTTTAGCTTAGAAGTCTAATGCARCCTCATTTTACATTTTCTTTTAATAAAACAACTATGAGATACATGTTCCTATGACTTGATCTCATTGATCTCCTTAGTTTATTATATTTTAGAGTGTGGATTTTGCAAACAGTTTGAGAAATCTTTGTAGGTATTTATATCACCAAGGGTAGACAATTCCAAGGAAATAGAAAAGAAGGATTTTCTTCAAAAACATTGTTACACTTGGACCTTGTTGTCTGTTAAGCATCAAATGAATAATGACTTGTTGTAGTTAGCCATTGCAAAGATTTTCATCTTCTTGTTCTTAAGGCATATTAAGAAGCAATTGCTCTTGAAAACCTTCACCACTATATAAGGAAGTGACACCATAACCATCAAGCCTAGAGGTCTCTCGTACAATTTTTCCAAGAAACCTGAGTAAGTGAGTCAAGTGTCTTTATCAAAGAGTAACAAGGAGGTCTAATTAGTACTTAGTCGTGGAAAAATCACAATAATTACAAAAGAAGAAAGTGAGTTGAGCCTAGAGATGCCTTTCTGTTCTTTCTCAATGGTACCATCCACTACACACTAAATAGCTTGATTATATCATATCTTTATATAGGCCACGTCCGCTTAAGTACCCCTTACATCAAGACAATCACTAATAATATAACGGAAAGTCATCCTCTAACATAAATACCATCCCAATTAAAAAAAAAAAAAAAAAGTTGTTTTCAGATTTGTCCCCCCATCTTCTTGCATAAAGCAATCTTATACTAAAATTTTAAAAAGATGGAGGGCCAGTCTCTGAGGGTTTAAGAGGCTAACCCGTCGGGATACTGAACAGGTCTATTGGTAGCGGGTACCGGTCTGTGGTATGAATAGGTAAACCCGCCGGAGTACTGAACAGGCTTGTTGGCAGTGAGGCATTCTACCTAGCGAGGATGGTAATCTAACAAAAAATTAAATAATAAATTTTAACTTGTCCTGATGTACGACATTACTTGCAGACAAAGCTGACATGAAGTATGTGTGGTTAATATAAGGTTAATGAACTCCATAAAATTTCCATTTGGAAATATCTCTAAGACTATCTTGAAACTCTCTTGCCTACCTCTTCTTATCTATATATAGGATCTCTTATCCTATAGGTGGGGCCATCTCCTAATTGTCTCGTCAGAACAATTTGTGAAATTTATTTCTACACTTGACATACTATAAATCTTCGACTATTGAGGGATACTGACTGGTTTCCTATACTTTTGATTGTGAGGTGTCACAATACTTAGGTGTGGGGGAAGGGTTCGTGAGCTGAAAAATGATTATTGCCTAGAGAAATAAGTCTTTGCAAGAATTTTTGTATTATTACCATGATACAAGTTATTGCATTGATAGTCATGTTATTTTTGAAATGCTTAACTCATGTGTACTATAAACTACTAAACACACACTTAACAGACCACTCTTTATCAATTTATCTTCCATTACATGATGCATATTGTAGGTTTGACAATACATGTTTCATGCTTGCTATAACTTGTCCATTGTAGGTTTTGACATTACATGTTCTATGCAAGTGGATTGAGTGAGCATGGTGGAAAAATCAACAACAATGGAACACTCTTAGCCTGTCTCAACTCCTATTCACTGTGTTCATGGCCTCTGAGGAATCAATTGTCTGAGCCACAAAGCTCTCAAGAGTTGGAGACCACTGATTTAAACACCACCAGTTTCCAAGAGCAAGCTATAACAAGGTTTTCAAAACCGAATTTCATAACATCTTTGGAGGTAAGGGATACTCCAAGGAGTGGATAAAAGAGGATATAATCAACCCTCTCATAGTCATCACCCAATTGATTACATATGAAGGTAGATATTCCATCTTTAAAGCCTATCAATTTCAAGTATTAGCTCACTTTCCATTCAATAAGCCATTGTAACTTTCCCTTTTACTTCTTAAAGAGTCTATAGAATATGTCTTCCCAAATGAGGAAACATGTAACCAATCCCCACAACAGCCTATTTCACCACGACCTTATCAAACTACGTCTTCATCGAGTTGGAAAAACGGGAGAAAACGTGGGATGAGTTCATTTACCAATTTGAAAACCCTCATCTTACAATCAAGACTAGCAAGAAGACTCTTGATCTAGGGACTGTTACTCCACCCAAACCCTCATGCTCAAGCTATTCCTTTACCGGACCAAAAGTCCAAGAAACTTGTAGATACCCCTCCAGCCTCATTGGGAAAAAAGACCAAGAAGCCTATTGCTAATTCATGCCACGAGGACGTTCCATATCTTCGTTCTAGGGGGAGTTTTCCTGATCTAAAAATGCTAAGCATTGCCCATTTTTATAGCAAACCAATGAGAAGAAGAAGTAGGATTTCTGTCAAAATTTCGTCATACTATTTTTTTACAAAGTCTTGGGATATTATATCAGCAGTTGTTTGTATTGGTATGATAAATTATATATTGCTGACATCATTGTGCGTTTTATAAACTCCTGTGCATTTTTATGTTTATTCTATAGAAGATTGCTTATACTTAACTACTCTTTGTGACAAATACAGAACGATTACAACTGCCAAATACTTACTGTCATCTGTATTCCAAGCTTATGAAAAGAGGATCAATTGTTTGAATTGTTACATATTAATGACACACAATAAAAATTCTCCTATTCACCATGCCTACCAGTACAAACCAAGCCTTTTGTTAGTATTTGTCAGTTCTGTCAGTCACCAGTGATCAAATTTACTCTTTCATGTGATTGATAGGATTATTAGGTCAAATTGTTATGTTTTCAAAATAAAATTCTCAAATAAAATTTGACATATCTTGGTTGTAAATTTTTCATTGGTGTGTCTAGGTGTCAATACTACTCCCTCCACTCATCCAAGGTCATAAATATTCATCGTGGTCATATCATCATTCCTTGTCATAAATTTTCAGATAATTGTCTTTGTCAAAGTTCTACTTAGAAATTGGTTTATGAATTAAGGAAGATGAATTTGACAAAATTGAAAGAGGTTTTTGTCAATAATATACCAATAAACAAAAACCTCATTTAGTTTATGCACAGGTTTTATCATTTGAGAGAAATTCCCCAAATACAGTCGCTATAGGAGGGTTTTTTGCACATTTGGACAGTTTGACTTCAAGTCAGTTTTTCAGAGGGTTGGAGAAGGAATTTGCAGTTCTTGATGGTTCCATTGTGTAGAATACATTATACAATTTCCAACCATACCACTCTCAGCCCAAAAATCCTCCGGGAAGGCCTCCAAAATCCCTCTCAAAGACCACGTTGCACTTCTGCTAAGAGCACGCTACGCTTCTACAAGTTTTGAGTAACCAACTTCAAGCTGGGATTCTGAGGCAATGACAAAGCAATTTTGAAACCTGTAGGAGTTTTGTGTTCATAAATACCAAAACACAACAACCTCGCTCATTTTTTTAATATACTTTATGATTTTTGATATATTCTATCATCTTAGAGGCCTATACTTTCAGAAAATAAAACACTTTGTTTTTCTTGTTTTAGTCATATTTTCGTTTCGTGTTTTCCTAACACCTGGAAGTGAATTTTTGGAAAAAAAGAGAGTTTTTTACCAAGGGAATATTTAAAAACAATAACCTCTCTCATTTTCTAAATATACATTATGGTTTTGTATATATTCAATTCTCTTAGAGGCCTAGTTTTTTAGGAAATAAAATACTATATTTTTCCTGTTTTATACATGTTTTCTTTTCATGATTTCCTAACAACTGAAAGTAAATTTTTGAAAACCAAGAGAGGTTTTTGTCAAGGAAATATTCAAAAACAAAAACCTCTCTCCATTTTTACACGGGTTTTACTTTCTTGTAGTTACAGGTATCACTTTGATACCTATTTTTCAGAAATTTGCTAGGCCAGAATTGTTGCGTTTATGGGAAGTCACTTTTGGAACTAATTTTGCAGAGGTAAAATTGTTGTTTTGTATGGTTTAAAGGATAAATAGTATAATATACATTGCAAGTATTCCTCACATGTCATCAGTAGCCTCCAAAAACTCCAAACCCTCCCGTTCAGACTTAGAGAGCATGAAACATTGAGTTGTCATTTACACCACGATAGTGTTGTCCTACAAGCCAAGATGAATTCTCTACAGCGTTAGGTTGATGATATTAACTATCACCAATAATAGTCTCTAGATGCAATTGAAACATCACAAAAATACAAAGTCAAAAATCCCCCGGGCAAGAGGGAGAAGCTTCTAAAGCTAATCCACCCCCTCCTTCGCAAGTTTAGTCATAAAGGGCAATTTCTTTTTTGTTTGTAGTGGGACCTGCAAAATCTTAGGTGTGGGGGTAATGTTGGGCCCGAGATATGATCTTTTTCATGACATTTATTATACACTTTTTCCATATGTATATATGTGTTTTTCATCTTTTTGAAGGATCTTTTTGGAGAATTTGATGATAAAATGGTATGATTGGCATAAGGTACGTGTAATTCATGTTTAATGATTAAATCAAGTGTAATTCATCA
>ML796396.1:400106-432507 GCA_009831015.1 Picea engelmannii
TGCTTTGATTTATGATTGTAGAATCTAGTTTAAAACAGAGTTTGAAATAGAATAGAACAGAAATTTGAGTTTATGTTTTCTTTAACAAGGTTTCGGTGGATGGATAGTCATTAGTCTTTAGTTTTCAATTCTAGTTTGTTGATCTAGTTGCCGTTTAGTTTTATTTATTTAATTTGTCATTTAGTTGCTTATTTGCTTTCTTACCATATGCTGAAATAGTCTTTAAATTTTGTTTATGAGTATTTTTACTTTTTGCAATTTGAATTATTAAGATAGATCTAGTTTAGTTTATGTTATGCAATTTATTTCTTAGACTTAGATTGCAATTTCAAGTTGTAGTTAATGATTGAATTTAGTATAGCATAAGTTTGCTTATATTAGTATAGAATGCATTTGAATTTCATAGATTAGAAAACAGTTTCGTGTTTTCATAGAAGAGATAGTTTCCTTTATTGCTTTCAATAGAATAGATTTCCTTTCATGCATTGCATTGAGCATTTAGATTTCCTTTCACACATTAGAAATAGTTTTTCATTAGGCATTTAGTTCACTTGCCTCTTAGGCTAGGTAGTTGTTCAATGAGAAGTTTCGATTGCAGTAGTTAGTTGCCTTTGCTTACTTGTCTTTTGCTTTCGTAGGTTAGTTAGTTTCCTTTGCTTACTTGTCTTTTGCTTTCGTAGGTTAGTTAGTTTCCTTTGCTTACTTGTCTTTTTCTTTAGTAGGTTAGTTAGGTATCTTTGCTTACTTGTCTATTTGCTTTAATAGGTTAGATAGGTGTTTTTTCTTACTTGCTTATTTATTTGCTTTCATAGGGTAGTTTCTCATTGGATGTAGGTTGGCAAGTTAAAGAAGCTTGCTTTTGTCATTTGCTTATTATGCTTAGTGGTTTGCTTTTGCTTATTGTTGAACTAGTTTGTTTTACATAGGGTTTTACTTGCTTTCTTAGGAACCATCCATCAATCCTTGGCCCAAAAGTACTTAGGTTACCTAATTTCATTTTTTTTATAAGGGTTTTCTCATTAGATAGGTTTGCTTGAGTGGATTAGCCTTAGATAGTTGCTTTCCTTAGTTAGACTATACTCCTACCAACCTTTTACCTTTGGCATATATTTTTCTACAACTCTAAGTTTACTTACCCCGGGTTGACAATTTAATTGAGGGCAGTTTAGTGTTTTTTTTAGTACATATAAATCACCTAACATACATGGCAAATATGATGGTATTATCTCCAAGGCTAGAGTAATAAAGGACCAAGCAAAGATGATAGATGATGTCGTTTTCTCTGAAAATAAGATAGATGATATGCATGTGAAGAGTGAAGAAAAACTGCCAAATGTGAAACTGTATCGACACCCTCATTACCAAGAAACATTTCAAGGAAGAAAAGAAGGATGATATCAACATTATGAAGGAATAAGATGGAATACTTGTCAATATTCATGTAACAAGGAATCACCAAACTACTCTTCAACAAGATATTATCAAAGACCAACAACCACTACAAATCTGAGAAGCTTCAACAAAAATACATGGAATCAAAGGAAACAAAATTATGCAACAACTAGACACCAAGGATTAAGACCGAAAAGAATTGATTTTGGATGGATAGATCATCAACAATGGAATGAATAAAGTAGGAACATAATAAAATCATATTACTTGGTTATTCACATGTGAATCCTTTACATCCAAAGCTTTTAGGACAAATATTTTTTAAGGAGAGTACTATGTTATGACCCAAGGGGGGCATATATATGGATAAATGTATATGATATGACCCCAAGGGGGGGCATATATGGGATTAAATGTACATGTAATGTGTAAAAACATATGTGTTGAGATCAATTCCCACTTCTGAAATTTCCCTCCCCTTTTCTATTTTCCCAACTTCTTTTGTCCATTTCTTTTCCCTCTTCTATACTTACCCAAATTCCCCTTTTCTTTTTTCCCTTTTATTCTCCCTTTCTAGATACTATACAGATCCTCATATCCATCCTCACTCTCACATCATGAGTCTGACCAACCACCACATTATCATATACTTAGTCATTTCTGCAGTCGTGGCTTCCTGGGTTGGTGGGTTTCAAGCTTTCATATCCCTTGTTCTGTGACATACATTTTGTACCCAATTGATATGTGATCTACACTTTTACCATTGGACTCCCCGAGAGCCTAAGTATCTCATCTCTCCTATATTGATTTAGACCGACCACGTTACAACACTTATCCAATTCTCAACCTTCTGCAACGGCGGGTTCGCGGGTTCACAAAAGTACCAAATGTCATTTTCTCTCATCCATCCCTGCCACCTTCGCACTTTTCCCAATACACATTTAGTATGGTTTAATGCTAATAAATCATCATGAAGGTCCTGTAAAGATTTTCATTAATAAGCGAAGGGCTCGAGGGGATTTCTTATTAAACCACATTAAAGAAAGCTCTCGTCAACTTATGGTAGCAGCAGCTCAACAACATTTCTGTGGAGATACTTTGAACATTTTTGGATGTGAGGACCAGAACTTTCAGTGGTCTAGAGCGTATTCTTATTATTCATCCCCTTCTTCTCATAAGGAAGTAATTTGGACGTCCAGAATTGCTCATGCAGGTTATGTTCCTGAAGTTTTTGACTGCAAGGAACTAGTTTCCTAGTGCACTAAGAAGTATATACCAAGTTAGCGGATTATTCAACTCCAAGACCATTCTCTCGTCTCTCTTTCACCTCAAGTGTTCCGTAAAATGTTGAAACTCCCAAAGCCAACACTCACCTTCAAAGGTGAAGATTGTAGGGACTTCTTGAAAAAACATGACAATGGCCTGGATCTCTTACCTGAATTCTTGGAGAATCCTGCGGCCATCACTGAAGATATTACCAGATTGTATGTCAACTTGTTCAAGAACCCCTTTCGGGAAATTGCCTATTTATTTACTAGAGTTACGGGCCAAGAAAATACTTCTGTCATTTCACGTATGATTATTTATATCTTATATTTTATTGTCAAGGAGCATGCCATTTTTTATTGGGGAAAGTTGATTTCCATTGAAATCTCTTCCCAATTGTCTCAGTATAAAAAGGATAATAAATTATTTATGGATTCTTATTTGGTTTTTCCAATAGCGCATTGCTGTCAATTTCCTAAATTGTCTATATGCAAGAAGGTGAACTGTGAATTTGACCCTGTAACCTTTTGGTACCAAGCATTATGGAGGCACAAAGATTCCCTACATTTTTATGAAGTTTTAAACAAATTTGTCTTAGTTCTTAAAGGATTTTTGTTTGGAAAATATACCCCAATAATATTCACTCATGCTAGTAAATTCTCGGGAAAAAAGGGGACTTTGGAGCAAATGGAAAATTACAATGTTATTGGGATTTTCGGTTCTAAGGAAAATCCCTCCTTTCTTCCATGACATATATCCAATAGAATGTTTGTTATAGAATTTGCAAGGAAATATAACTTATGGATGCACTTTTTCCATGAAAAACAAAAAAAAAAAAACAATTCATATAATTTCCTTGGAAAATTGGGGATTTTGTATTCAGAAGTATGAACAAAATTGATGAATTTGCAAACCACTTCCACAACTTGAATCTCAAGTATGTTGAAAATATTAGAGGGTTTGACCCAAACATAATCTTTGTGGAACATATGTTAATAGTGGGTTTTAGCAATTCATTTATCCACATTGTTCTAAGAGAAGAAGAAGATAATAACCTGGGAAATCCTACCCACATTGTTGATGACTTAGAGACGATACTTAGTACCAATGAATTTTGCAAACAGAGAGGAAAGGGTCCCAGCGAGAAGATTTCCCAGTCCCCAATTGTTAATTATAAGACTAGAACACCTCAGAGCAGTTCTCCAGTGGACCACCCATTTAAAAAAGTAATCAACAATAGTTCAGGCGAAGGAGGAGACAAGAACCTCCCTACCGGAAAAATTGAAAGCTCACATAAACTCCCTCTAAGGAATAAGAGGAAGAAAATTGTACAAGAGGAAGAAGAGCATCACATCGAAAGTGACATTAATAGATTCTCCCTCAAAGATATGGAGCTCGAGGCTGACATTGAGAAAATGTTTCCTAACATTGATCAATCAGGAGGTGCGGCCCACCAGAATCATTCATTGGAAATTGTTGAGAATGAGATCTTTGATGAAGAAGAATCATTTGTATTTCAGAGCATTTTCTTTGACAACAAATCTAAGAAATTAATTATTGAGAAGAGTGATGTGAAGAATAAAAAGGGGAAATCTCGTTCAAAGTTTAACCTAAGAAATATGCAGCCTTCCCAAATTTTTAGAATCCATAAAGCAATTGTCGATGCATTGGACGACTCCATTGGTGGTCTCAAAGAAGAAAATATAAAGTTAAAGGAAAGGATTAAGGAACTGGAAGAGAACTTGATGCCTCTTCCACTCTTTTCTGTCCCTTTGTTAATTGTCAAATGCACCACGCCTGCAGCCAAATTAGAAGGATTGCCAAGCTTACTCACATCATCTAGGAGCTATGTGGAGAAGAATATCAAGAAAAGAATGGGACTGATTAGAGAATCTTGGGAAATTTCAAAGAACGTTATTAATTTTGGATCGAGGGTGCATGCCTTCCATGATTATCTACAAGCCGACCTAAAATATGAAGAAGGTTTCTACCTTGGTGTCGTGGTACCCTTTGGTATTAAATTTTCCCACATGTCAGAGCTAAAGAGAAGAGAGGAGGACCTTCCCTCTCCAAGTCGGATCAAGCAGTTGAATGCGTGTTGGAAAGTAAAAATAAAGAACTTGAACAACATTGTTCAAGCATGCAGCCAAGCCATAACAAGGAGATAAGACCTATTCAAAAGGATCACAAAAGTGGACCTAGCCAGAAGAACTAACGAATTCCAAGATCCCAAGTTGATCCTCAACTCGTTGTTCCTAAAAAAACAACAGTTCAATGAGCAAGTTGATATTTTAAAAGGATTGTAAATTGAAAATTTCTATGGTATAATTGAATATGATGAGGACGTCATAGATAACTGGCTAGAGGACTAATCCGTCGAAAATCAAGATATTGAAGAAGCATTACATGGAATTTACCTTGATCTCTGAGACTTGGAGGGTGAGTTGTTCAACATTAAAATCCGGCATGAAATCAACGTGGCACCTATGAAAAGTTACATTAAATAATGGTTCAAGAAGGCTATCGATAAACTGAAAAATGAAAGGAAAGAAGCAGTTGAGACGGTTCCTGTAACCGTTGATGAAAACGATAAAACGAAATCAGTGAGCAAATGAACACACGAGAAACCATCATAGTAAGTTGATACTAATCACATCCTTATTTTCTTTATCAAGTCCTTCATCCATTTATTCCACCTCTTTCAATAGAAAGGTTTAACCGAAGACTGATAACTCATTTTTTCTTTTTACCAGGTATTTTTTATCCTTCTACCTCCCACTGTCTTCCTTCTAAAATCTCATTTCTTGTATTTATTTGCTTTATGGTCCGCGGGAGCCCCAATCCCAGTATTTAAGACAAATGCATTTACAATTTCAAAGAATATGTAACAGACTATATATTTTTTGCAAATTTCAAGAGAACTACTTTGGGAACAATCTCGACTGTGCTTTGTAACCCTGTTTTCAGAACATAAAGTATTTGAGGTTGATCTATCATTATCTTTATTTGATCTTCCCATGTGTCCACTATGTTAAATTTATCTTATGCATGAGGATCATCCTCTTTTATTTTGTGTGATCATAAATATTTTTCTTAAACTATGGTGGATGTGAGGAAATTTTTCTTATTTGCTTTAAATGTGTAATTTTTGGTCTTTTCTCACGAACCTTCTTTTAAAAGAAAAAAAAAATCCTTTTATTTGTTTGCAATTTTTTATGTTTATTTGATTACCACAATGGACTTCTGTCAAGTCCCAAATTACGAATATTTTGAAATCCTAAGAAAATCTAAAGAGGAGTGTTAACGCTCAAAAGCGCAACATAGGGTACCTTCTTGAAAATGATTACAAATGCCTTATGACTTATTATTTAATTATATTTAATAATATACTAATAGGTGGGACCCCTGGTGTAACTTTTGTGACTATGTCGAAGAAACAACACTTATTCTTTACATGCTTATGAGTTGGCTAAGATGATCCCTACAGTTTATTTGCATTTAAAATATCTGTCGGAATGATTAATCAAATATGATGTTAGGGGCGATATGATTTAAAAGGGAATGGTGTTTCTTTTATATAAAACTCGCAAGTAGTATTATGTTACATTTATTTTGAGGAAGAACCTAAACTCCATGCTTAAGTTCTATGTGTAATGTGGTGACTTCATTAATCCGAAAAGATATTTTATACGACTATGGTTGAGTTATTAAGCATGTAATGATTAACCAATTAGGAAGCTTAAAGAAAGAGGAAGAAGTTATAGAAGAATCATAACAACCATATACACATATGAAGAACTGAATTAAAGCATAAACAACAGCAAAACATAACACCAATGTGATAACGGAGTTCGACAATCTCGCCTACGTCTTTGGGCCTTTGTCTCAGTGGGTGAGACTTTCTTATTTATGCTCAAAGCTCAATAATTACATCATAGCAGTGCCAAAAGTTTACAAAACTGATCTGTTCTTTTTCTACCAGATCTCTAGAACCCAACATAAGAAACGGCACTCAAATCGGATGACCGGAGCTCCCAGAAATGGCCCGCAAAGGTGCGCTCCTCAATAGCTTCCCTGCATAAAAATGGTTTTGTCTTGGAAAATATTCAGCATAAACCTGCTCTAAATATTCTCCCATATCCTCAAGAAGGCCTGGTTTATATAGATCTGAAGTTGGCAACCATCTCCCAACTTCCCCCCAAGATCTGGCCTCAAAAAAGGCCCAATATCTCCCAATAATGACCAAAATATCCAAAAACAACTCAATAATCCATATAAAATTACTATATTATAGTTTAAAAACCACTTTTCACATATATTCAAGGCGCAACCCCTTATGTGCTAGCCACTAGTCTTATCGGAGCATCCCAAGTGGCCATGGGCTAACCTCCTAGTGCGTTGGCCCCTCTCCATGTTTTGGCACCTGGCTATATCGGGGTGGCTGTGTGGCCAAACCTTAAAATTTTGCATGCTCCAAACCATAATAGTACAGGTTTAGCCCATGGTCGGCGGGCTAGCCCGACTGACTGGGCTAAACCCCTATCCCCGCGCTAAAGATTAGGTTATGGATAGTCATACGATGGAGGTTTTTCCGAGAACAGTAGTCCAAACTGCCACACTTTGTGCACAACACATAGCACGTAACGTGGTCCCATGGCATAGTCATGTGGAGTATGTTCCGTCGAGGGCTGGGGACTAGGCCCCAACCCTATTTTCGTTGGATTAGCCTTACAGTCCAATTCAAATAGAATTTATGCGCCATAGTTAACAAGGTCCATGGGTGGGCAGGCTGGATACCCTGGCCCCGCCAAAACTTAGCTCAGTGGGAGGTCAAGGATTCAAAACTCGTTAAGCCCCCCAAAAAAAATTGTAAGCCAACCAATGGGTTCCACGTGGTAGCCCATGTCTGGGCCACATGGCACCCCACTATTCACCCACATTATCTACCACGCATCAAAATCTCATTGATCCAACTGTCTACCCTATCACTGGCCACTTATCCAGTCATTGTCTACCACGTGTCACCATACGGGCATGACACGTCATCCGTATGGGCATGCCACATCATCCGTACAGATGTGCCACATGTCACCACTGCAAGGGTGACACGTGTCACTCCTTGATTGGCCCACCTGTACCTGCATGTCAGTGTCTGTACACCAAGTCAGTCTGCCACATGTCAACCCCAGAATCTACCAACTGTGTCTGCCACATCATTTGTATGGTCGTACGGCCTGTACAGTCAGCTACCACATGGCACTCTACAGATTGTACAGTCATCATTTTTTTGCTTGTTTGGAAAAACGAACAGATCACCATAACTTGAGCATACAACGTTCATTTGAGCTCGTTCAAGTTGCGTTGGATTTGTATCAACGAGGCCTACACACATGTTTGTTTTGAAGCCATTTTGAGAACTTTTATTTTTAGGCCTTTCTAAGCCCCATCAAGCTCTTGGATCTGATTATGGATCATTCATGCTACAAGGGTACATGCATTGTTTGAATTAGAAGTAATATTGGAACATGGTATCCCTAGCAAGTATTTGAGATATGTCACTTTTAAAAAAGTGTTGCGCACATTGGTTTAATTGTAAGTTTGGTCATGATTTGGTATCCCTAGAAAAGTATTGTTATATGTGAAATGGGAATAATGGCAAGGGTTGGCGCAATTACAAAATAGGAACATTGGCAAACTATGGTATAGTCGTCTTGTATTAAGTTAATTTGGATGTTAAGTTGTATAGTGGGTCTGCTCGTACTGGCCATTAATGAAAATGTGAATGTAGAAGCGACATGCAGTAAATGCACGTCACTCTAACTCACCTCGAGCCCACCACCCTAGTCATTTTGCAGTTGCTCTTGTTGGTTTTTGTTTCTCCACTTTGCCTAGTCGTGGACGAAGTATACGGGCTAGTCGTTTCTCCTTAGCAATTTTACACAGGTATGGGTTTTTCTTGATTTTCCATCCATGAACATTCGTTCTTCTCTTTAAGTCAACAGTTGGCTCTTGTTTTCTCACAGTCTATGCATTCCCAAAGCTGTTATATGAATGAATTTGGATTGTGTATTGGTTATTTGCAAGGTTTTGGTTTCATGTGGTGGTTGTATTTGAATCATGGCATTGAAAAGAAGCGTGGTTTATTTTGTTGTGTATAGTTGTTCGCATTTTTGTTATGGAAAAGAATATCATTGGGAAATTCCCAATCCTGGCTTGCCTCTGGTTCCTTTTTTTGGGTTTCTTCCATGTTAGAAGTAGTTATCCTCGCTTCTTACCTGTGATTTATTTAGACACTCTGCATGTCTTTGAAGTTGTGGTTTTCGTGGCTATTGTGCCTGCACCTTGGTCACTACTCTGTGGGTATTAATGTGGATTTTTGTGAAGGATTAAACCTTCCATGCTCCTTCTGGCCAAACCCTCAGTTTGTTGGCCCTCTTTCTTATACCACGTTACTATCCTCTATTGTGTACTGAACCTTGTGCATTGGAAATTATCATAAAAGTTGGCCAACCCAGAATTAAGGAAAGCCATTCTTCGTGCTCCTTTTGGTCAGAGGTTTGATTGATTATTTCTTGTGCAAAATGGGAAGAATGTTAACCTTACTCATTTGTCTAATAATATAGTCTATCCTGTGGAGATATTGGGGTGATGAAAGCATTGCAAAACATTGCTTAAGGAATACGATATAATGTGTTCGATTTTGTATGAAAGGAATGCCTATGTGGGTAAATTATATATGCGTTGAATAAGTTTTGTGGTCCATAATGAAAAGGATTTTAGGAGCATTGTTAATTGAAGTTTCAATTTTGAATTATGTTATATAAAGAGATCCCTTGTGTGGCCACTTCATGGAACCTTGTGGTAATTTTAATATACTGGTGTTGATATCATGGAATCACAGTCTGTCCATTCTTCAACTGTTGGTTGTGTTTATTTTGATGATTGTTACGAGGTTGTTCACTCCTCGGCCATGTTGCACACAATCTATGTTACTATTGTTGAATGTTTATTGAGAAAAGGGGTACGAAATGATTCATGTGCAATACAAAGTCTAGATGCAAATGAATAGCCTGGAAGTGAAAATATCAGTTCTGGAATTTTGGAAACAGAGTGTTGAAATTCAATTTTGAAATTGTGGAAAAGTTTAAATTTTGATGTTGGAAATGACATTGATTGATATATTAATAGAACAGTATCCATGGGATTCCTTTCCATTATACCATTTTTACGCAAAATACACTACCCTTGTTATCCCAATTGCATTTTTTCATTCCTTGTTCTATTGTTACTCATTTTTAAGGAAAAGTCTGTGTGGAAAAGAAAAGATGATGTGCAAGTTAAGTGATGATTGGTATTTTGGGAGTTGGTTGTATACATAGTTTGATTGTTTTATTGATTACATGAACAGTATTCGTGAATTTTCCCCCTCCATGATACCATTTTACACAAAATACACTCCCTCCATACTCCCATTGACCCTATCAATTCCTTGTTCATGTGGCAATTAATAAATGGTATTTTATGGATGGATTGCATGTGTCTTGTAGTAAATTATAGAGACAACTCTTGATTTATGTAAGCAAAGTCTCATGTATGGGTTATTAAGAATTTCATGACTGATTAATTATTTCTACAGGATGATTTTTTTCAGTAGGGGAAGTAATGGTCGAAAAAACTGGGGCAGAGGTAACTGGCAGTGAGGCCATAGAAGGCCTCAGTTTTCTATTCATTTCAATTTTGATCCACAAGAGTTGAACCAGTTGTTTCAAGCTTGGTTTTTTAATTTGGTTGGCCATGGTATCTTGTATCCCCGACCTGATAGACCCCCATTTCAGCCTCCTCATAATTTTCCGGGCATTCTCGTTCCCCCACATGTGTCATTGCAGCCCGAAGTCCCTGCTAATGATGATTGGAAAGAAATTGTCCACTAGCCTATCTCCCACCACCGTGGATGGCCTGTTGTGTCCTTACCTTTACCACCACCAATTATTCCCAATGTTCAAATTTCTCATGTTGTTTATGTAGTATAATCCTCTCACACTATCAAAATATTAAAAATTGATATCCCACAACTTGTGCAAGACAAAGGAAAAGCAGCGGTTTCCCCCTCTAGTCCATCCATAGAATCCTCTAAGTCTGTGTCTTCACGCCTCCACCTAAAATATGATTGCTCTCATGTGATCAGTGAAATACAACCCCAAGTATCTAACCAACCAAGGGCCACTCAAGGAAAGTCAGTTGGAGACAGTACTGAGAAGAGGAAATATGCCTCGCAAAGCAGCAAATATAGATTTTAAAGGTTTTTTATGATTTTCAGTGATGAAGACAATATTTAATAATTTTCAACTTTTGGGGGCAGCAAGCTTCATTTTGGATATTTTTGTGGATAAAATGGATATATTGTTTTTTGGGGATATGTCCTTAAATTTTGATGATATTTAAATATTTGATTTAAATGATATCAATGGGAGCTACAAGGGTGTTATATGATCCAAATGATAAAATTTTGTATTTTATCTTTGATGATTAGAAAAAGAATGATGCAAGTCACAAGGGGTCCCATCTATTTAGTAATTATTAACTAGACCCTTATTTATATATTATTATTAATTATTTCTCCCTAAAATAATTAGTTAAGTTAATTTGACTTAACTAAAGAAAGTAGTTGAACTACCTCAACTTATTGAGAAAGAATAAAAGTTCAAAGAGAAGAAGAGACAAGGGGAGAATAGAAAGAGAATGACAAGACTAAGGTTTTCTCTTTAGTTAAATGAGATAGTTTCAGTTTTCATTCATTTCTCAGTTTACTTGAAAGCCTAATCCTCTTGTTGGCAGCAGGGTCTTATTGAAGGAAGCAAGGTTCAAAATTGAATCATACTTTCCAATCGCTTGTTTTAAAGGTGTTGATTTATCCTTGATAGTCTGTGTATTCTTGTTTGTTTGTGAATTAATTTTCATGGCTGATAAAGGATATCTTGCAGAGTCAAATGGCAGCATTTTTGTGGCAAGTTGATCCAGATCATTAATTTCAGTTTTATTTTACTGTTGGAGACTTTTTGTATGGTGCCCATCAGAGACCTCTAAATACGACTTTGGTCCATACTTGATCTTTATTTATGAGTGAAACAACCTAATTAACAGATTGAATACAATAAACATAGAGATATGAAGAATAACACAAATATCCAATGAACAATATCTTCTATCAAATAATGAAATAGGTTGAAAATGTAAAACTACAGAACTGAAACACTTGCTCGAATGGTTGTAGCTATCTCTGAGAAGAGATATGGATGCTACGCACATCCGTCTGAGAAGAATGGATTACCATGAGGCTCCAGAGGCCTTTTTGATATTACTCATGAATGCCAAAACCCTAGACATCCAAAAACCTAACGCTAGAAGGTGAAACGCAAAAAGTCATGTGGGCCCTATGGGTAAGTTGGTGTAATTTGGTACCTCAACTTACTTTTTCATACAACCTCCATTGGAAAGGTCTTTCAGAGAACTATAAATTTCATCTTCAAACTCTGACTTCGTCTACAGTTTGAGTGTGGCGAGCCAAAAAAATAATGTTTAGGGCCCCAAAACAGCCCTGGAAATACAGCAAGATGTGTTGACATGAAAACATACAAAATAAGCCAGTTGGATTAGGTAAGTATCCACTTGGAGGATGTGTGGGGCTTCAGACAGCCCCAGAAGTGTAGAAATCATAATTAAAAAGTAGTACAGAAGAACGTGTTGAACAAAAAAATGGACACAAGGAGCCAGTTGAAATAGGTGGGTGGCCACCAATATCCACGTGGATCAATTCTCCCCCCTTAGGAAGAAATTATCTCCATTACATTGAGTTCCCCCATCAGGTGAAGAAACTTCTGTTGGATTCGGCCCCGGGTGAGCCACTTGCCTTGGTGTAGGAGTTTCCTTTCCTTGACAACGCGATAAAGCTCGATCTGTTGTTGGTGAGTGCCCTTGACCTGTGTGTCCATTATCTGGTCAGTGGATTCTTGTTCCATGCAGTCAGGGTTGATCTCTGTTGGTGTCAGTTGTTCTGCGATCTCAGAGGTTTCCAATAATGGGGCAAAATATGGCCAAAGGAGGTCCACATTGAATATTGGATGTATACCAAGGAATGGTAGAGTGTTGATCTCAAAAGAATTGCTACCCACATCCTTGGTGATAGTGTAAGGCCCATAACGAAGTGGACGAAGCTTTCGATGGGTCCCGGTGAGATGCTCCTTTTACAAATGTAACCAGACTTTGTTGCCAACCTGAAACTAGTGTGGTACCCTATGTTGATCATGGTGTTGCTTGTACTTAGCATTTGATTTCTGCAAAATCTCCTAGACCTATTGGCAAATGTGTTGAATCCACTCAATGAATCTGGTGGCTTTGTTTATCACATATTGATCAAGGGAAGAGTCTGTATGTGCAGTGGCAAGAGGAAGTGAAACATCAATGGGTCCCAAGGGTTGGAATCCCATACCCACCTCAAATGGGCTATGGCCGGTGGAACTATGGAGATCCTTGTTGTAACTTTGTTGGACATATGGGAGACTCTCGTCCCATGTACGTGGATGCTTATAATTGTACATGTGCAGGATGTGCACAGTCATTCGATTGACAATCTTTGTTTTTCCATCGGTTTGGGGGTGGAATGCAGTGGATTTTGTGAGCTTGGTGTCTAATAGAGACCAGAGACTCGACCAAAAGGTGTTGAGGAACCTGTTGTATCGGTTGGAGATGATGGTATATGGTATCCCAAAGTGGACCCACACTTGTTCGAAGAAGAGCTTGGCGATATCTGTCGCTGTGAAATTCTTCTTACAGGCTGTGAGGATGGCCATCTTCGAAAATCGATCAATGACCACAAACACACAGTCATTTCCTTTCTTGGTGGACGGAAAACCAAACATGTAATCCATTGAGATGGATTCCCAAGGCTTCTCAGGAATAGGAAGAGGGGTGTATAAGCCTTGCTTCTTGATGGAGGGCTTGGAAATGGCACAAGAAGTGCAAGATCTGATATATTTTTTGACGTCATGTTAAATTTTTGGCCAATAAAATGTTTCTAAAGAACATCCATAGTTTTCTCTATGCCAAAATGTCTTGCCACCCGACTGTAGTGGGCTTCCCAAGTCAACTTTTCATGCTCGCTTGTAGGAACACAGAGATGGACCAAGTGGCATAAGAGTCCATCCTGAATGTGAAAATCAATGACAGTTGTGCATGTACCCCATATTTGATATGTGGTGGTGAAGTTTGGATCTTGTTGATAAAGTTGGGGCCACTCTAATGCGTCATGTCCATGGGAATGGAGCACAGTAGTGAGTGCATCCACAGGAGGTCGATTGAGGAAGTCATCAACACGATTGGATATACATGTCTTATACTTGATGTTGAGATGGAACTGATGCAGGTAGGTGGACCACTTATGATGGCGGTCATTCTGCAATTTCCCCTGTGTCTGGATGAACTGCAAAGGCTTATGATAATTGTGTATGATTGTCTCTTTCCCAAGAATGTTATGTTTCCATTGACAACAGGCTTGTACAATGGAATACATTTCCTTGTCATAGGTGGGGTATTTCTGGACAGTATCAGAGAGTGTCTCACTATGGTATGCCACCAGATGTCCGTGTTGAGTGAGAATTGTGCCCACAGCATAGTCAGATGCATCAGTCTCTATATCGAATGGTTGTTGCAGATCGAGAAAGGAGAGTACTAGATATGATCACAAGCGATGCTTCAGATCATCGAATGTTCACTGTTTCTCCTTCCCCCACATGAACTTGGCCCTGCCACTTCCCTTGGTCACCTGGCTGAGAGCCCATGCAATATGGGAGAATCCCAACACAAACCGTCAGTATAAGTTGGCTAGTCCCAAAAAGCTCTGAAGCTCGGTCAGTGTGGTCGGGGATGGCCAGCCACGGATGTCTTGGATCTTAGCTGGATCAACATGTACTCCATTCTCATCAATAATGTAGCCCAAGTATTAGACCTTGTTCATGCCAAATGAGCATTTTTCCAAGTTGGCAAAAAGCTTGTGTTGTTGTAGAGTGCTCAAAACCTATTGAATATGTTGCATGTGCTCCTCCCATGTTCTGTTGAAGATGAGGATGTCATCCAAATATACTACCACAAAGGATTTGGTGAAGGGTCTCAATACATCATCCATCAACCTCATGAAAGTGGCGGGTGCATTTGTTAAGACAAAGGGCATGACTAGCCATCTGTAGAGACCTTCTTTAGACTTGAAGGTTTTCTTCCATGCATCAGTTGGTTCGATGGGAACCTAGTGGTAGACAGACTTTAGGTCAATCTTGATGAGAAAATTTCCCCCCTTGATTTGGTCAAGAAGGTCATCAATCCTCGGAATGGGGTAGCAGTTCCTGACTGTGATTTTGTTGAAGGCTCTGTAATCAATGCAGAGTCAACAAGTCTCTTCCTTCTTCTGCACTAGTACAATCGGGCTTCCGCAAGGAGAGGAGTTGGGATTGATGTGCCCCTTTTTAAGAAGCTCTTGGATCTGACGCCTGATTTCGTCATTCTCCATTAGTGAGTGTCGATAGACTGGTCCATTAGGTAGAGGTGCACCGGGGGTCAAATCAATTGGATGCTTGACTTGGAAGTGTGTCAGTACCCCTGTAGATGAGGTGAAGATGTCTCTGTATTCTTCCATGATCCCGTCCACTTTATTCTGTTGCAAAGAGAGACGTTGTGTAGAGGCCATGAATATGGTGGCTACCTTTTTCTTACTATGAGCACGGATCATAAAGAAGATGAACTTCTCGGTCTGTGAAATGACATTACTGCATTGCTTATCAGATATTAAAGAAATAGCAGTAGGCGGCGCTACCTCTAGGATCCTGTACAATTGTCTACCCAAAGTAATAATAACAATGTGGGGTCTAGACTCATACACAACATGTCGCTTCCACAAATATGGTTGTCCTAAAAGAACATCAAAAACTTAAATGGGAGCAATATCACATAGTACCTCATATTTGAAAAGCTTGATGTCGTAGGGCAGACGACACTGTTGTCCGACACGGATATCTCTTCTTTGGCGAAGCCAGCCGATGGTGTAGGGTTGTGGGTGACGTGTCATTGGCAGTTATAGCCACTTGATGACCTCCACTAAATTTGGGTTCTTCTGACTATTGATGTCAACAATGAAATGAATCGGAGCCCCCTTGATCCACATCTACAATTGAAAGAGGCATTCCCCTTCCTCTGGTTCTTCTGGTTCGCTTGGCCGAACTTTAGTGGTAGCCACAATGGCATTGGATTCAACATCGATAATTCGCTTCCCTCCTTCAGAATTTGACTCGGAATCATAATCGACCTCTTACTTTGAAGCCTTCAACTTGACCAGGAAGGACTGCTTGGAGTGGCATTCTTCAGTGTTGTACCAAGGAATTTTATGGTACTCACACCATTTTCCTGTGTCCTTCTTCGTCTTCTCAGTGCCCTTTTTGTGTTGCGGCTTGGACTGGTTTTCCTGAGGGAGGTCATCTCGACTTGGTCCCTTGCTGTGTGGATTGGGGTTTCCTTTTCCCTGCTTCGGCTGTGAGGGGTTTGCAAATCCAAACTCTCATCGTTTATGCTTAAATTTTTGCTCGATCTATAGGTCGTGTTGAATGAGGCGATGTCCAGGAAATCCATTTTCGTTTGAATGTATCTATGCAAACAGTCGTGGTATTTGAGAACTAGATGGAGCTTAAACTCGTTGATACCCAATTTGGTGCGTCGAGTATGGAAAATATTGGTGAAATCTAGTATTGTCTGGTCCCTTTCTTGATGTAGGGTGGTCCATCTGGTGTATTGGTCCTCGTAGCTTCCAATAGGGTAGTATTGTTATTCAATGGCATCCTGGAAGGAATCCCAAGTAGGGGGCACCACAAACATTGTAGATTCCTCCACGGCCCTTTGCTCAAAGTAAGTATCCCACCGGTCTTTAACATGGGGAACGGCCTTCAGGAGTGCAAAAGTGATATTTTCCCTATCGAAAAAATTGTGGACCAAAAAATATCCTTCGAGAAGATTCAACCATTTATCTATAGCATCTGCATCTATCAGTCCTTCAAATAATGGAATATCAAAATTTACTTGTACCTTGAAGGGGGTTTCACAGCCGCTTGATGAAGATGCTTCTCATGTGGGCAGTCGTTGAAGGATCTGCGCGAAGTTGTCCATCATTTCGTTTCTTTGTCACGTGAGCGCTTCCTCGAGCAACATTTTAATAAGATCTCATGCTCCATCATCTTTTTTTTCGTCCCCCATGGGTTTTTGTCGGGGTCGACGTAGCCGACCTTGTAATGGCTCGATTGGTTCGAGTCCCAACTTCTTGTACCCGGATCTTGTCGGAGACATGCACGAAGAAAAATAAATGAAGAGCAGATCGCTCTTATACCATTGATCTGGATTTAGGAGTGGAATGAACTGATTAAAAAATTGAATACAATAAACACAGAGATATGAAGAATAACACAAATATCCAATGAACAATGTCTTCTATTAAATAACGAAATGGGCTGAAACTATAAAACTGCAAAACTGAAACACTTGCTCGAATGGTGGTAGCTATCTCTGAGAAGAGATGTGTCTCCTACGCACATCTTTCTGAGAAGAATGGATTACCATGAGGCTCCATAAACCTTTTTGATATTACTCATGAATGCCAAAACCCTAGACATCCAAAAACCTAACCCTAGAAGGTGAAACGTCAAAATTCATGTGGGCCCTATGGGTAAGTTGGTGTAATTTGATACCTCAACTTCCAAGGGTCATAACTTTTGCATATGACCTTCATTGGAAAGGTCTTTCATAGAACTACACATTTTGTCATCAAACTCTGACTTCGTCTACAGTTTGACTGTGGCAAGCCAAAAAAACAACTTTTAGGGACCCAAAATGGCCTGGAAGTACAACAAGATGTGTTGACATGAAAATATACAAAATAATTCAATTGAACTAGGCGAGAGGCCACCCATATCCATCTAGAGTATGTGTGGGGCTTCAGACAGCCCCAGAAGTGTAGAACTCACAATTACAAAGCAGTACAGAAGAACATGTTGAACAAAAAAAAAATGGACATGAGGATGCAATTCGAATAGGTGGGTGGCCACCAATATCCACCTGGATCAATACCCTCACAGGGGTTTGTAAAGAGAAATACACTTTTGTATCTCAGGTTGAAATAAATCAGCTTATTTTCCTATCTCATACATGTGTTTTCATGACTTGGTTCATCCTTTCGCTTTTGGTCTCCATGTTTACTTTATTGTAAAAGTTGTATACATTTGTGTAGCCTTGTATAAATTTTATTTTTACATTGCAACATATACAAATCATAAAATCAACCTTAATCCTTGTAATTAATACTTGCGGATTGAGTGAATTTTTTTAGGGTATAAACCCTTGGTGACATTCCCAACTATCTTGTCCTAGCCAGGCAAGATCTGAAAATGATTGAGTAAGGTGTTTCGTATATTTTCCTCAACAAGGAGTACCACCTCTATAAAAACACAGGGGGATTTATATCCTCGTGAGGTTTTCGTTTCGGTCCTAACGGATTCAAGCGTCAACAATATGTAATAGGGTCAGCCTAGTGATAAAGGGGCTTCATGTGCAAGTGTGAATATCTATATATAAGGGATCGTGTATTCATTATTGGGGGGTGAATTGTGAAGTATGAAAGGTATATGGTTATTTGGAGGGGGTTCCCCTATTCTTTAAGAAGTTATTGTATAACTTATCTATCTTGGAGTTGTGCTCCATGTTTACATTATGTACATGGTGTGTAATTATGTTATTTTATGATATTTTAAGCAATTGGATCATTACAAGATGAACCACACATGACGTCACATGTTTATGCTTGCACTTTTAGAGCATGATGTCAAGCTTAAAGAGCTTGATTTGACATGGGTTTTTCACTTGGTGGAGTTGTGGGATATTTACCCCACATTTTGTGGACTAGTGCGATGATGTGGCACCATGGAGAAGTGACGTCCTATCCTTTGGAGACTATCTCACCCAATGGACACCCTTGAAGAAGACGTTGGAGGATTATTTTACCTTTCTTTGGTTATTTTTTTCATTATTTAGCTTATGTGGACAAAAATCACATGAATTTGGTTAAAGTCAATGTAAAAGCATAATGTTTGACCTAAAATTAAGGATTTGATTGTAAATTGGACCAAACTAAGACTTTGGTTTCCTCTATAAATAAGAGGCAAGTCTTCTTTCATTTGTCACAATTCATCATGAGAGACTTATCTCTCTCTCAAAAATATTTCGACCCTCTTTTTCTTGTGCAATGGATTGGTGTGATTTTGTCTATTGGGTATTTTTTCTCATGCGCTCTTGTTAGGAGGTGACTCGCTCTCTTTGGAGGATTGGTTTGTGATCTATGTTTTCTCTTGATGAATGATCTTTGCAGGTTTGCTTTGGTTTAAGGGAAAATTTCTGCAATTTTCTTTGATTATCTTGCTTAGAGAACCCTAGTAGGGTTAGGAGTGTCTATTCCCTTCTTCGAGCTAATTTTCTAGTTGAAGAGAAGTCATTCAAGGGTGGATTCAAGGGTTAGGAGGTTTTATCCCCTTGAAAAAATTATTGGCTAGTGTTTTAAAACTAGGGGTTAGGATGGTCTATCCCCCTAGGGTTTTAAAATTAGTTTTCCATTAATTTGTTGAGCTAGGTGGCTTGGAAAGGTGACGGCTTGGCCTCATAAGGGTTTGGGTTCAAGGTTCAAGTCTCTTTTCCTTTTCCATCTTAACTTACTTGTTAATTTTTTGGCTCCATCTTCCCAATAGATAAGGCACTAGTGCATTGGAAAACATGATTAATGATCTCTTGAAATTGTTTGAGTTTTTAATGAATTGTTCATGATCTAAGATATCATTTCATGCAAATAAGTCTTGAGTTCTTGAAGTTTTTCTTACAGCGGTAATAAATTTTAAGTTACAGCCATTAGAGATGCAACAAACCCCCCATCTTACTCTTCTTTACAAACTAATTAACCGCAGAATTTTGTGCTTGAACATTGCAAAGTGATATACTATCGAAGGCTACAAATTGGCATTATTATTTTCTGATTTCTGTGGTGAATTCTTGATGTTGTAGCAAATGTTTTCTACAGCCATATAGGGTTGTTATAAATTTATTTATAGTACTTACTGCATAGCCTATTTACCTGTCAAAATTGTTATTCAAGCATTGGAAAATTATCTTCTAGTCAAGGTATTTAATTTCCAATAGTTATTTGCTGATTTTGGCGGTGATTTCTTGCTATTGTTATTACTTTCTCTTGCTGATATAATCTTCAGTTTGTTGCAATTATTGGGACATAAATATTTCTTGTTGTTTTCCCTAGAGTTTTGGGGCTAATTTACATGATATTTGATCTTGGGATAGTTGTTCTAACATTGGTTTTGTAGGTACTTTTCAAGCTCATCTCATATATCCTCCCAGGGCACTCATCTTCAATCCCTAGAAATCTTCATCTAGTTACCAAAATAGATATCTTCACAAGTCCCTTAATCTTCATTTTCCTTTCCCTTGCGGTCACCTGGGAAGCCTCCCTTGTGTTGGAATCATCCATCACTAAAACGAGGGGAGTAATTGGTAAAGTGAAAGTGGTTCTTACTCCCAGTTGTGTCGCACTAGTGACACTTTTTTTTGTCTCTTCCCAAGTGATAGTTTGTGAAATAACAAATAACAAAGCACATTCACACGTATCATGCAAGACATGTTATTTTTATAATAGAAAACAAACATAAATATTGCATATTCATAGACAATTATAAGGAAATTATCTTTACATTAAAGAAGGTCCAAGAAATCAATTGTGTAAGAGTAGTTTTCCACCCAACCATAGGTATTTGTTGCATATACCACCCCAAGTAAGGTCATGAGGCCATCAGGGCAAAGGAGATATCTACAAGCTTCTCTCTCGCTATCCAAAGCATTTATTCTCATGCTTAGCCAATCTTCTCACAATAGAGCATTACAAGTATTGCATCCATCCATAAACGACCAACTAACTCTCTTACACTACCCCACACAACACAATGAAGGCCTATCCTTTCTCTACTCAGCAATCGCTCATAGAACCCTTCCTTTACAATGCTCTTTAGTGTCTGTAAAAAGAGTCCAATCTATTGTATTCTTTTAGATAATTATTTGCCAAAATAATTCTTGGCTCTCAAGCATTCAAAGAGAAAAAATTGTACAATGGGTGAAGGTTTCCTAACTTTCCCAATCTCTATACTCATCTACAACCATCACATGTTCATTTAAAATCTACAATTTTCTTTTGATGGTGTTGATTAAAATCAATTTCCATATTTATCATGGATAGCAAAGAGAATGCAGCATGAACAACTTCAACAAAATTAAGAGTAAGAGTGGATGTGACAGTGTTGGAATGAATTCCTAGGTCAACGAAAGGAGAAAATTGGTGAAAACATTACTGAAATTACCTCTAAATTTAGGAATGTAGGACTCTTCCAATTCCCATAATGATGGTACTCAACCCCATGCTTCCATAACTAATTGAGGACTTTCTCACCAACCTCTCACATGCATTCAATGATTTGTTTTAATAAGTCCAAGGTGGATAACTTCATTTAAGAAATGTGGAGGAAAAAGAGATGAGTTCTAAGGATGACAACTGACAATAGAGGATTTACTTTGTCATAGCCCCCCCCTCTTTCCTCTACCCCTCTAATGGAATCATATCCCCTCTTATGCTCTTCATAGCCATCTTGAATCATTATATTATAATCCAACATTATTATTTGCATAGCTTTATTATACCATGGCAAGCCTAATGCATGGTCCATATATGTATATTTACATCATAAATTCTTATCCATTCACTAGTCAAGCCTTAGCTTTGAGCTCTACATTAGGAATCCATACTCACATAATTACAATATTTACATCATTTGAGTTAATACATGCCAAAGGTCAAAACTAGGACATTATGACCCTTTTGAGAGCACTTGGTCTCCATTGATTACATATTGTTATAACATTATATGTGGTAGGCCTAATGTTTTTCTTAATTTGTACTAGATATTAGTGCAACTGTATTTTGGAAGAGGATTGTGCTACGTGTGGAGGACCATTTCAATGGTGAATCACTCTATTAAATCCCTGTCACAAGTTTATCTTCAACAACTATAACAACACTCATCCTCATGATTTCTTCCCTTTACCATCTCTTTCATTTCCAACACTTTGTTTAATTAATTCACCAACTGAAATTGGGATTTAACCTTATCTTAACTTGATTTCCTTTGATAAATTGTTGTGAAATACTTACTAGGAACCTTAATTAAAGTTCTATAATTAAACTATAGCCCTAGATAATTAATTAATATTAAAAACCTAATCATTTTAGAGGTATTTCTCCCTTATCCTTTATTCCCCTTCCTTCCACCTTGGGTTTCCTTGTTTTCTCATAAAATCAAATGGTGACTCCACTCTCTCTTCCGTCTTTGTTATCAGTGTTTGAGATAGGGGTTACCTATCATTTACCTTGCATGTGTTAGTGTCAATCCATTCACTCGTTATAAAATTTATTGTCCTTCAACTATTTGTTATCTCCTAGACTATTAGGAATGTTTAAAAGGTGTTGTATTATTTAAATATATGAAAACACCAATATAAACTTATGAGTGGTCAAAAAAAAATTAAAATTTGAATTATTAGGCACTACCTGAAAAATTTTAAATTTGAATTATTTGGCACTACATGTTCCACCCATTGAATTGTGGGTATGAGTATGTCATTGTTTAATGAGCTTAAATTAGAACATAAGTGGGGTACCTTGTAATGTATGTATCCCATAGTCATTTATGGGTTTTTCTATTGCTTCATGTTTATGTTTGTCTTTCAATGTCCTTTGCCATTTTGTTCTCTTTCTACAACTCCTTTCTTAGTTTTCTATAAAATGTGTCTTAGGTATATAAAACATTGCCTTTACATATCCACATTAAATATATCAATCATGTCTATGTTATTTAGCAAATAGTTTGAAAAATTGGAAGTAGATAAATTAGAAAATAACATCTAGAATGGAATAAGCTATGCCTAGATTCTCGAATCATATTGTATATCATACTAATAATGTACAAAATAGGTTCTAGTCATTAGCATTGACTAGCCCAACTTGTAAATCTATTTAATTACAACATACCTTGGCCAATTTATATAAGCATGAACTTATTAACTTTCAATTTATACTGATGAAGCCAAGTTCAATTATATTATCTAATAAATAAACAAGATCCTAAAATTATTTCAGGAAAGGATTATTATAAATTATAGTGCATTCTCAATAGAGAAAAAGGTTGTTCCTTCCCCTCACTTAGTTTGACAAAGATTGTTTCTTTCCTTGGGTGGAGTGGTTGAGATCAAAATCCATAACCAAATATTAAATGACATGAGAATTACACACATCCTTGGATTCTATAATTAAACAATCACTTTATCACTAGTTCATGATCCTTCAAACTCCACTTGAGTCCAATCCTTAAAAATTGCATAGAGTTGTGTAGATTCAATGCTTTATTTCTATGTTCAACTAATCAAACACTCCCAAAAAGATCATTGCAACAACATTTAAGGATGTATGATGGGAAAAAATCAAATTGAAAACTTTTTTCATATTTTTGCAATAAGCATTAAGTACTCTCTATGTTTATAACTGTGTAGAGAAAGTCTTACAAATTAGAATGGATTTGAAAAAAAAAATAGTGTCTATAATGAAATAACAGTGAAAAATCAAGCAATACTAGTTTAAGATCTCCTTATAATCAAAATAAAATGTCAAACAACATTGTGAAAGTCAAATTTCAAGCTTGCAATGTTCCCTCATAACATTGAAGTGTAACACATTTATTTGAACACCTTAGTGGTTTTTAGTCATTTTAAAACTAGCTTAAATGCTAACATGATATTATTTCTATTTGCATGTTCATGCATTCTTTAATCATTGTCATGTTTATCTATCAACTATTAATATAATTTCATTCCTCCTATAAAGTTATAATTATTTGAGGAAAACTAACAATTACAAATATAGTTCTACATCAATGTAAGTCCATATGTTGCATATTTAGGGAACAGACCTAGTAAGCAAGTATGAAAAACCAAGAGAATGAAGCTTAATTTTCAATATGAACACAATAATTTATAAAAATTGCATTTAGAAATGCCAAGGACCTCTAGAAGGTGAGGTTATCATCCACATACAAATAGTGTCTCAAGGCAGTGGTTTTGAGGCATCCTAATAGCATGTGTGTATTTTTCTCCATTGCATGCAGAGGCCAATCCAAAGTCACAATGTTCCTCTATGGAGACAAGTGCACATATACGTACATTTCTCTACATGTAAGAAAGCTAGATTGGGAAGATTATTAATTTCAATTTAGAGAAGGTTGTTCCTATACCAAAGCTCATGTCAAGTTATCACTTACCTCATCAAGACAACAATATAAGGTACTTACCTTCATTATAAAGGTTGACATAACCTTCTCTCCATCTAAGTCTATTTGGAATCCATTTTAATACTCCAAAATTTTTATGCTAATATCTTTGCACTACTCTATATGCATGCATGCTAGATTGAGTAGCTTATTAATTTTATTATAAAGATGGTTGTCCCTAGACCAAAGCTCATATTAGTTTATCACCTAAAAAACTGGACATCTCCATGTATCCACATGCGTATATATCCCATGTGTCGAACATGTGACACAAGTGGCAAACTCTCTACACATGTTGAACACTAGTTTGACACATGTCATGTTTCAAGGCACGTGTCAAACTTGTCTCTGTCCCCACACATGAAAAGGGAATATGAGCATTTTCCCCCTATTTTTTTACACTTTTAGAGACAAGAAAACACTATAACAATGTGCAAGTGAAGGAGAAAAGACAAATTTCAAAGCATTTTAACTTTATAGATTTGTCATTTCTCCAACAACATCATTATTCTTCAAATCATGAGTTGTTGGTAAAGGTCAAAGGAAATGGAAGAAAACTAGTGTTGGTGTTTCCCTTCCTCCACCAAGTCCATTTATCTTTGTCATCACTACATTTGTTGCAAGTAGAGCTAACAATGTTACAAATAGCCTTGTTATAGCAAAATAGTGAGCTCAAGAAAAAAATATCCATTGTGGAAATATGTAACAAGAAAACAAGGGTCAACCCAAACCTCGTTGGGGTAGGAAAAGTATCTATATAATATATTATGATTTTGATGGCATCAAATGACTTGATGAGAAAATCGCAATTCATGGTTCTAACTTCTAAATCTCTATTTTATGTGTTGAATATTTTACGTTTTCATGTGCATGTGATGTAGTAACTAGTTGTACAATATTTTGTAAATGTTCTAAAAAATTTGGATCTGTCTATATATTTTTTTATTTGTAATTTTTTTAATATATATATATATATATAGAGAGAGAGAGAGAGAGAGAGAGAGAGAGAGAGAGAGAGAGAGATTCCTAATGTTGCATTTCAAGGATCAACATGTCCCATGTTGAACACTCATATACATCTGTCTTGTGTGTCTCGTGTGCCAAAATGATGAGGCTTAATTTATCACCTACCTCGCATCGAGATAGCAATGTAAGGTACTTACCTTCATTATAAGGATTGGGATAACCTTCCCTTCAGCTAAGTTAATTTGTAATTCATTTAAATTGCCTATAAAACATCATCCCAATGTCTATTACTTGGAAAACAATCATCAATACCCTAATCATAAAATGAAGTCAAAACCTTAAAAATTTAAGAACCAAATTATATTAGAATTTTTCAATATTAATCAAAAATATTTCAAATTATAAATTTGTATATTTTCTTTAAAATATAATAGACTTTTCCCATATGCAATAATAATCAACAAGACGAGTTGCAGAGCAACAATTCCCTACCTTTTTGGCAAGGAGTGACCAAGGGCTCTAGTTGAATCAATAGTCACAGTTTCGACAACAAAGCAAGTAGAAGTAGAAGCAAAGACAAAGATGAGGGAGAAGAAAGAAGTAGTGGTTGCAGTAGTAGAAATTACACCTCTTTGTACTCTTAATATAGGGGATTCCAACATTAGAAGTTATTCCACTCAGAATTGAGAATTTGATAGGGAATGTGGAGATTATTGATATGTCCATTGAATGATCAATGTGTGGAATTGGGGTTGAATTTGATAAGACTGGGAAGGAGAAAAGAGCATGGAGGTTCATATCATTGAATGGGACATTTGGGTTTTTTTATTGCTTAAATACTAGAGAAGACGTCATTGACTATAAAGCTTCTCTGACATCATGGTCATGGGTGTTGGTTGTGGAGCTTGATTATCTTCCTGATTTAGAAGTCTTTTACTTTCAGCCGTGTTTATACCCCATGAAGTATTTACACCCCAAAAGTATGTACACTCTTCCACACAAGGGAGTGCAGAGGGGGGTACCCCCTCTGCGGGGTCCAAGGGTATATTGCCTTGTAAATGTATATTGTAATTTCATTGTAAATCTGGATCGTTCATTATAAGGTCGCAGATCTAACGATAGAGATTATGTTAGGGTTTTTTTCCCTAGAAGGCAACCTTCTTTTATGAGGGAAATGTATTGTGGCTATGGTTGATGGTGAATATTGTATTCTGAGATAGGAGACTGTGAGAGAAAGAAAAGGAAGTTACAGCTGGTTTGTTGTAGGTTGTATCCCTTCATATGCTGGATAATAATAAAGGAAGGACTTGGCAATTTCTCTGGTGGACATAACCCACACTAGGTGAACCACGTAAATCTGTGTCTCTATTGTATTGTGTATTTTATGTGTTTTGTTTCCGCATTTGTTTTATTTTATTGCTCCACGGTCCTGTTTTTTCTAACAATGGGGTGAAGATTGACTAGATCCAAGAGATAGGATTAACGAGTGTTGGCATGGAAACTAATGATCCTTTTGTCTTAGGATAGATAGGACCTTTAGGTACACTTAATGTTTTTCATGTGGCCTATATTGATCGGTTTGATAGTTATCCCTATCGTATGTATAGGGCAAGTGCTAAAGTTCTAATATTGAAGTACACCTTCCTTCTCACTTGTACTAGGGGCCATAAGAGATCTCAAGAAGGGAGATAGCTTAAATGCACTATTAAGAGAGGATAGAGAGAGTGGAAATAGGGTGCACTCGACCTTAAAGCATGTTTGAATGATGAGCTCTTAAGATGTCGGGTCATTATACACGCATTCACAACTTGAGGAGATCTTAAGGGCTCGTTCATACCTAAATAAAGGCACTTAACCTAAACTTTCTATCTTACTACAAATTCATCAACTGTTCAAGATTCAATATTCATCAACTTCCAAAAGCAGGAAATCGATACCTAGATCTTAAGAGATATACTCGACTATTTGCATCTAAATTGCATTTGTTATTGCACGACCCATTCATATGGAAATTTAAAACTTTGGTTAATCCAATTTGAACGATCGCCTCAACTTTATTTGAACTATATAAGGTCATTTATTCTGTATTATGTAATAAAAAAAATTGAACGCTTACCAAATGAAATGTTATATAAGCTCTTTGTTAATATTGGAGAGGTTTGAATAGAACATCAGCTTAAACTTTGAAAGCAGATAGAACCAACTAGTTCCATATGCAATAACTTAGCATATTACAACAGGTCAAGTTTGATAACCTATTGAGTTATTTAAAGTGTGTTTTTTAAAACACATATAACAGGACTTTTTAGTTAGTGATCCTTTAGGATGGTGACAATCCTAATAAACAGAAGTATCATAAGGAATTGGTTATGAAAAATGGTTCCCTAGAAGACTAGAGACAGTGTTCACACTCACACTTTTTCTTGTTGAGCTAATAAATATCTTAAAAATGGTTATCAATTCTAATTTTATAAATTATATAACAAAAAATATTTTATAAATTATGTAACAAAAATTAATATCAATATCAAGCAGTTGTTTTAAATAAAGAATTGTTTTTAACTAATATCTTAAAAAATTTACATTTATTATGTTTACTAAAAGACAAGTATATTTTAAAAACATTAGAAACCAATTAATAAGAATTTTTAGATATGTTGAAAAATAGGTTGAAAGTGTGACACAACTTAGATATGATAATTTTTCATAATATTCTTATAATAATTGGGTGAATTTATTTTTATTTTTAAAAATTTCATCCCATGTTTATAATAGTATTTCTTCAATATGATAATTTTTCATATTATTTTTATAGTAATTGGGTGAATTTATTTTTATTTTTAAAATTTTCATCCCATGTTTATAATATTATTTATGCCCTACTTTTCCATTGATGTTGGTTTAATAATTATTCTTATAGTAATTGGGCGAATTTATTTTTATTTTTTTATATTTTATCCCATATTTATAATATTATTTAAGCCCTACTTTTCCATTGATGTTGGTTTAATGCTCTGACAACGTTTACTACTAGTGGACACAATTATTTACTCATGTAAACATAATGATAGACACATTAGCGCCTACAAAATTTATATCTATGTTAAGCATATATACAATGTAAACATAATGATGGGAATATCTATCAAAATCAACAAATGTATATATCAAAATGTAGCAAAATATGAAAAACAACATAAACAAGGGCAAGGATTTGAAATAGAGATTAAAATATAAGCATACATATGATGGACAATATCTATCAAAATCAACAAATGTATATATCAAATTGTAGCATAGTATGAAAAACAACGTAAACCAGGGCAAGGATTTGAAATAGAGATTAAAATATAAGCATACATATATGGACAATATCTATCAAAATCAACAAATGTATATATCAAATTGTAACATAGTATGAAAAACAACGTAAACAAGGGCAAGGATTTGAAATAGAGATTAAAATGTGTGGAATTGTTTATGAAAATAATACAGGTCAATGCCATGCATTACTCAACATAAATTACATAGAAAAAAAAAAAGCAAACATGTATATTGAAATGTTCTCTGATCTGTATCCTTCTCCATCTCGTCCTCCTTTTGTTGCTACTATAAATCGTATAAGTATACTCACCTTCCCTCCATCGGTCTCCCAAAATATGAAAAGCACTTTGCATTTTTCTAGTGTTGTAGTTGAAGAGGAACAATGGCATGTCAGACATTTGGAAAACCTTTGGAAGTTATTTTTAAGCAACAATACATTCTCCGATAGCGTTTTTTGTAAGAGTAGTTGTTTGTGGCAGCAATGCATGATGGTGTTGTTTGCAATAGTGGTTGTTTGTGATAGCAATGTATGAGGACGACTCGACCAGATATGAGATTGAATGAAGCTTTCAATACTAACATAGTTAGTTCGACATTGTAGGTGTCTTTGATATCAGTGAAAAATGCTCTGCATCACAGAATCTTTGCAAATCTCTTTCGTCCTTTACACCAAAAAATGTCTACAATCTTCAATATGATATCCACAACTTTACAGGTGAGATCCAAAGCTGAAATCTTGAATATGATATGCAATATTCTCATACAACAACATAAATAAACATAGATCAACTTGCTATGTCTCTTCCAGATTCTGAAGCTTTCAAAAACCTTGTTCATGTGTCACATTGAAATGAAAATGTGGATGATTGGATTCAAATGCTTTGGATGGATGTCCATTTGTCATTTGCACTTTAACACCTTTCATGTGTACCCTAGGTGGAAAAGAAAATTTCTAGCTAGCTATCTTATCAATACATTTTGTTGGTTGGATGTCAAACTCATAGTCTCTCACCTTATCCAACCTATTTAATTTATTTATTACATTGCATCTGTATATTCATGATGTAATGATTTGACAATGAACTTCGATTGAGCTGTGTGCCTTCATGTTTCTCAATCGTCTCTCTGATGTTCATGAAAATCTGAAAACTATGACTATTTCCAGGTTGGGCTTTCCTTCAAATAATGTTGGAAATGACTCCAACGCAGGGCACCTTGACTATTAGCTGCTAAAATGGGTATAACAACAACGCACTTACAGACCTATAACAACACCCTTCTTGCCACTGTCAATCTACCTGAAACAAACCTATAATGACGTTGTGTAGAGACTCATCTTCAGACAATCATCTTCTTGTATGGGCAATCTCATGGAGTATTTTAAATGCAGGAAGAATACTCACATGTGTTCAGAAAAATGGCCATTTAATGGATATATCGATCAAGGTTAAGGATTGATCCTTGGTCAAGCGATTTGGAATGCGAAGCCTGACCCCATCGTTCAGTTTGGAAGGCAAATCCTGGCCTTGACTCCGAGTACAAGTGAGCACTATCATGGGCGCTGGCTCGAAGCAAAGATCGAATCCGCAGAGGGCATTTGGACGGAAGAATTATAGAAAGAGTTAGTTAGAATGCAAGCATGGTTGTGATCGCGAAAGAACGAATAAGGAAATTGTGGAAAAATATAATGTTGTAGTGCATGGGTAAGTAGATCTACCATATCGCTGCACTTTCAACTTGCATGGGTTGTGGCTCAGATTTTTGCACTTCGTCCCAGGATTCGGTAATGTTGCTTCTGGTTATAATATCAACACTTCGAATTTAACATGTGATTTAGAAGTTACAAGATTTTAACCATTTTCAACACTATTCAAAAATCAATTTTACAAAATGAACTATGGTTTTGAATACTATAATATAAAAACCAACGTCCTGTTTCATCTTTTAACAAATTAAAGTCTTTTCCGCTTAAGAGTTAGATTGATTTTTTTCCCAACAGGAACCACTCAATTTTTTTTTAAGAGTTAAACTACAACTTAATTGATGAGTGAGCTGGAATTTGTAATAATGCATGGATTACTTGCTTGTGGCATAATAGCAACTGTTTTACTCAAAATCTATACACATAATTAATAAGTATTTTCACAATCAATCATATTATATAAATTGATGAAGATGTTAGTTATTTGAAAAAAGTCAGTTTCCATCTGCCTGAAAAAACAAGTCTTCAAAATCTATACACATAACTAATAAGTATTTTCACAATCAATCATATTATATAAATTAAGATGTTCGTTATTTGAAAAAAGTTAGTTTCCATCTGCCTGAAAAAATAAGTCTTCAAAATCTATACACATAACTAGTAAGTATTTTCACAATCAATCATATTATATAAATTGATGAAGATGTTCGTTATTTGAAAAAAGTTAGTTTCCATCTGCCTGAAAAATAAGTCTTCCATTCGCTGAATAAATGTCAATTCCTTGAATAATAATAATAAAGAGGAAATATATTATCTTTTTGTGTATTTTTCCTTTAATTGAGGCTAAGGCAACGGATGATACTTTGTCAACATTCTAGTACAAAACTTCTCTTACATTTTCTTAGATTTACCTTTCTGAGATAGGGAGCTGCATAGCGTTACCAGAAGGCCAATCATCAATAGGCTTTGAATTGCTAAAAGCCACTCTAGTTAGCAAGTTCAAACAAAAGTATGTTTTGTTTTATATACCTGTTGTTTTGTTTTATATACCTGTCTTTGTAGGTTCTTTATTCTTTATCTAAGCAACATTTCGTTCTGTTTACGAAAAATAGAAAACATAAAGAATTATAAATTCAGGTCAAGTAGCATTTCGTTCTATCTACGAAAAATAGAAAACATAAAAGAATTATAAATATTCTTGCACTTTGAGGCCAATCTATACTTCAAATATATATATATATATATATTAGAAGTGATGGGTATTAAAATAATTTACTGTGTTGAGTTACCTTCTTCGATTGTACACCAAGAAATTAAAGTTAAAAATTCTTTGCCTCACCTCTTGTTTGTTGTCTTTCTAGTGCACGGCAAGGCTAGCTTAGGAAGAAGGTTCACCTCTTGTTTGTTGTCTTTCTAGTGCACGGCAAGGCTAGCTTAGGAAGAAGGCTTACCAGATTCTAGATGAGCCGATGATTCCATCAAGCTTTCTCTCTATCTTGGAGGAAGGCTAACCGGTTTGCAGAGGGTGGAGCAAAGCTACCAGATATGTTATCCTCTCCTCAGAAATGAATGTATCCTCTCCTCAGAAATGAATGTAGGCCTATGCCTACCCCCTAAAGATGAGAGCACCGATGTTTTCATGGGCGTGTAGGTGGTAGCTCAAGAGAGCGGTATATGGACTATGTATCAAGAGCATGGATGGAGTAAACATTTAATGTGAAGAAGTAATGTTAGACTTAGTTCTAGCATTACTTAACTTGGGAAAATTACTACTGAAATGTGTGCTTTAAGCTAAGATATAGGTGGACAATATGGGACTGTGCTTTGAGAAGAGGCCAAATAAAACCTCAAACTTAAAACTTAGGTAAGTAATGTTAGACTTAGTTCTAGCATTATTTAACTTGGGAAAATTACTACTGAAATGTGCTCTTTAGGCTAAGATATAGGTAGACAATATAGGACTGTGCCTTGAAAAGAGGCCAAATAAAACTTTAAACTTAAAACTTAGGTTAAAAAAAGAAATGAGAATGGAAAAATTGTATGAATTTGCCAAAACCTTGGCTTAAAACAATGAAAGGTCATCAGTTTGCATGCAAGAATAATATAAAAGAGATGAACCGATTACTATAGTACCTGCAGCACGAAGGGCAGGGGCTAATAAGCAAATAATTAATAACCTAGATACCTTAATATAAATAACCATAAGAATTTCATTAATACATCAACCAAAACATTTTAGTACGAAAGA